>JAFEJD010000278.1:0-23079 GCA_018296065.1 Blastomyces percursus | reverse complement strand
GTCTCAGCATGTTGGGCTCACACAAAGACGTGTCTCATAACCTCTAGGCTACTGGGGCAAAAGAGCTCGCTCCATCACCATATTGATAGAGAAGAGGACAAATCATCCAAGTCAAGCCCTCCAACAAACTATGCAGTTGAGATTCTGAAAAATTCATCCCGCAACAGCCACAGCCCGCTAGGGGGGAAAAGCAATGAGAACAAGGACAAGAAGTGGAACGTTTCAGCTGAAGGCAGCAGGGAATCTGCGAAGCAAGGATGGATTGAAAAAATGATGACCATAACCTAACCTTGTATTATTTTTCATCCAAAATCTAGTCCGAACAAGGAGGTTAATCATATGGACTTGTAAAAAGTTCGATGTAGTGGCCTGAAATTAAATCCAATTAATAATAAGGAATTGAGACATCAATTTAGCCAGCTTGATAGCTGTGTACAGTTTAACCTGTAAAACTGATGCTTTTTTTTCCCCTCATCATCGTCGTCTTTGTTCCTTCTAGAACCGCGCATCCGTCACGTGATGCTGCCCCTGCGTCGCGATATCATTAATAGCGTCATCAACTAATTTTAGCCTGCGCAGGATATTTTCGCTTTTTTCCATTTGCATGATGCTTTTACCACCCCCCAGATGTTTCACTCCCAGCGTCTCCTCCTCAACACGAAATAGCCGTACGAGCCTGATCGATCCGTACAATTGTTCATATTGAACACACCGTCCTATTCCGACCCCCTATATGTCGCTCAAACTTCACTCTCCCCCGAGCTTTGTCCGTGCCATCCACTCCATTTCACCTTATAGACCTGCGATATGTACATGCCAGCCATGTTGGGTGGGGGTGATTCCATCCCATTGACACCACGGGAAGCTGCTTCAGGAGTCCTGGGCTCAATTTCTTTTGCCTGCTGGATCTTCCTCCTAGTACGTACATACATAAGTACTGAAGAGAGCAAATGGACCAACCCAAATAAGCAATACAAGCAGCTAACACCCCAACGTAGGTTCCTCAACTAATCGAAAACTACAAGCAAGGCTCCGCCGACGCCGTCTCTGTCGCCTTCCTCCTCGTCTGGTTCATAGGCGACGTCGCAAACTTAATCGGCTCCCTCTGGGCGCAGCTCGTTCCCGTCATCATCGCCATAGCGGTCTACTTCTGTCTTGCAGACGGCATACTCATCTGCCAATGCATCTATTACAACATAAAAAACGCCCGTCTGGAAGCCGCTTCCGCTGCCCGTAAACGAAAGTACGGCAATGACCATCGCCGTACCTTGTCCGGCGGGACGGCAGTCGACGAGTCTGACGCAGAGTCCGATGCCCCCGATTCCACCACACCGCTCCTTTCACGCCGCATGAGCGAGAATCTAGGTATTTCCGCATCCGCTTCTTCAACGGCGCGGAGGAGGCGGTCGTCGGCGTCACGGAGACGACACTCACAGCACCATGTGCAAGATTCGTTGACGAAGATTCTAGAGGAAACGGAGCCCGGAAACGCGTGGGTCAAGAACAGTTTGAGCGTCTTTGGGATCTGTGCTGCAGGTGCGGCTGGGTGGGCAATTGCTTGGCAGTCTGGTATGTGGCAACCGACGACTAAGGAGCAACCGGGGAATATGGCGGTTGGGGCGCAAGTATTTGGGTATCTAAGTGCCATTTGTTATCTAGGGTAAGTTTATAGCCCCCTAGATGCTAACTCGCTAGTCGGTTTTGATAGCTAACGGAGTTTGGGATGAACCGAACAGGGCGCGGATACCACAGATCATCAAAAACTACCGTGAGAAATCATGCGAGGGTATGTTGGTCAAGGAAGTCTACTGTCGATTATATTTATGTTGAGTGGGCAAGCTGACCTGTTTTCCATAGGGCTTTCTCTACTCTTTTTCATATTTTCTCTCATGGGTAATTTGTCATATGGCGCAGGAGTAAGTTCCCAATTTCTGTTGGCTGTTCAATATTTACCTACACCCCTGAGGAGCCATCTACTAACAAAATGCCTAGATATTGTTCCATTCCACCGAAAAGGTCTACTTTCTTAAGAATCTTCCATGGCTCATTGGCTCCCTTGGGACGATGGTTGAAGATGCCATGATTTTTGCACAGTTCCGGATATACGCAGTCCAACGCGCAGATTCATCCTCTTCAGCTGTGATATAAGCTTGTCATCCTCTCGCTCTCTTTTTTTTTATAAAAAAAACATTCCTTCCACTGTATCTCTTTTAATTACTTGGGCGGCATTCGCCTTTTTATTTCTCCCATTTCTTTCTTTTTCTTTTCCTAGTCTCTTATCAAAAGCGAAACCGGGTCAGGAACCAAAAACGGCGGGCGGGAACCACGATAGCGAAAGATGCATGTCATATTTCACTTTTTTTTATTTGATTTTTCTTATTGACGGAATATGACAATCACGACCATAAACCATATGACATTAGAAGCATCCTTGGAAGCACATCATATTGATATACTTGGGGAAAAAAAGGAAAAAGAAAAAAAGAAAATTCAACCAATTGCTGCTACCCGATTATCTGGTCCAGTCCCCAACGTGAAATTCCATGATTTTATACGAACCTCGCCATTTGGGGGGGAGGTCTGTCCGTAAAAGCGCCGTAGCTGTGCATCCCATTTCTCTTTTGTAATTTTTCTCTCTCGCAAATATGAGTACACGCCAATAGGAGGTAGGTGGATGAGGAGGGACGGAACCAAAACGTAAAGGAAAAAGAAAAGAAGAAAATTCGCTTAGTCGAAAAGACCGAAGCCCATGTCCTCGTCGGACTCTTCCTTCTCTGCAAATTGTAAGTCATATATTAGCCGGGGCTGCCTCTATTCGCGATATGTGGCGGGGACAATATTGAATGAGCCGTACCTTCTTCCTTTTCCTCCTTCTTCTCCTCAGCACCACCAGCCTCAGCAGCGACAGGAGCAGCTCCGCCAGCGGCGACAGCGGCACCACCGCCCGATCCGACATTGAGCAGGAGGTCCTTTACATCCTTCCCCTCGAGAGCCTTTAGTGTTCAAAAAAAGTATTGAAGTTAGCCTCAACTTTGCTCTTTGACAGTCCCAATTTTCCTAACTTTAGTTCCAATTGCAACAGATATCGCGATTTCATGAAAAAAGACGGCACGGATAGGCGCAACGCGTGATATGTATGTACCTTGGCGAACAGAGAAGACCAGATAGGCTCAATATCCTGGATATTGGCGGCCTTCAGGATGGATTGGAGTTTGTCAGACTATATAAACCCCCCCCGAGAAATCAAAAAAAAGTGTCAGCAAAATATTCCCTTTTCGTAAATATATTCCATATCCCACGTCGCTTTGCAGCTGCAGGCTTCCCCCGTCTTCCAAAATATCCCATTTTCGAATGTCCGGGCCTAAACATACCGTGACATCAACTCCATCATCGGCCAGGATCAAGGCGGCGTAGGAAACAGCGAGCTCGGCGGTAGACATTGTGAGAGAGGTATCCGGGGCAAAAGATACGATGTGATGCGATGCAGGCGTTGGGTTGACGGGGAAGGGAAGGGAGAAAGAGATTAAAGGCAGATCGGGAGTAGCTCGTCGTCGGCCGTTGTGTCCAAAAATTGTGTGGAAAATAAAACCCTCGCTTAACCTTGGCTAGGATGGCCCGTGCATGCGGCGGGGTCACGTGGGGGATTTATCTTCCACCCCGATCGGGAAACACTTATCATCAGAGACCTATCGGAACGTGCCAGACAACGCCAACATCTACAACGCCTCCATCATCTACCTACGATCTCCAGTTTGCTTGTGTGTTTGGCCGGAATCTATCCCTTGCCGTCTCCGGGCTACGCAGCTCCATTTTAACCGCGCATGAAAGTGGGACAGTCTCTCGAAATATGGCCGACTCCCCCGCCGTATCCATCCCTCTAGATCCTCAGGAACAACCTATCCTAGACCAGCTCCTTGTAATTCGAGACGCCCTCCTGCTCCTCAAACAAGATAAATCGAGGTACATCAAATCCCAAGATGTGCTGCACTATCATGACCAGGTCGTCGAGCAAGTCCAGAGGCTGAACGCCATCCGAACGGAACATACAGTAGAGCATAGTCGAGGTTCGCCCACCCCGCAATAGACATTTCTTATCATGACTTACGGCCAGTTTATTCATCTAACTCCAGTCCTTATGCCGCAGTTGATAATGTGCTTGACGATTGTTTCCAGCTGATTTCGTTGCTATTTCTTACTGTTGGGAGGAACAATGAGGCCCCCGCAGCGTAAGTTTGAGATTCATACCTATACACATACCTACTCTTTTCTCTCCGGTCTATTCCCGGTCCGTTTACGACAGACAATAATTAACATATATCTAATTCAACAGATATGCCATGGCTTCAACAATTAAGGTAATTAAAAATGGGTGTATCCGTTCTATAATTGTTCTAACTTATGTACTGTAGCGCCTCCTCGACCATCTACGGGAAGCGGCATTTTATAGCCAGAAGGACTTGGATTCTGTCTCCAAAACCTTGGATACCATGCAGGAGAACATTAATAGAGGAAAAGAGACATATTCACCGGATATATTGAAGCTTTTGGAGGTTCGCTTAGAAACATGTCGGAAACAATTAGCTGAACTGCAGCATGAGCTTTCGTTCCTGTCGCCCGAGCTCGCCCCGACTCATGAGACACTCGTCTCCATTTTACGTTCTACATCGGCTGCAAATACAAGGTCAAAGGTAGAGTCTAGGTTCTTTTAACTTCCCAAGGTCATAGACTATGCTAATTTCCCTTGTGGTTTCGTAGTTTTCTGCCTCTGAGGTCGCGAGCTTCCAGGAGCAACTCAAAACTATACAGGATTCAATGAAAAGCGGTAATTTTGTGGGACCTGATGGCTCGATCCCTGAAGGCCAAGAAATTGTTAAATCTTTGTTAGATAGATGTTGGAAGTGGTCGGAAATTGTTCTCGAAAGGTAACGCCTCTCGATTGTCCTGAATTAGTGGAATCAGGTTTGCTGAACCCTTTTTCTTTACTTGTCTAGGCAGGGCCAAATCGACGAACGGTTCAAAGACCCATATAGCAAACTCCTAGCGATTCGAAACCAGCTAGATCGCCTTGTCATGACCCAGGCTTGGTCGCTAAGAGAAACAGATTTATTTATGTATCAGAGAAAGCTCAACAATATTGATGAATCCCGGGTTGATGGGAATTTCTTGGATAGCGATGGGAAACCGGCCGATATTCACGCCCAAAGGGTATGATTATATTGCCCTCTCGGTTTAGAAGTTTGTGTGTGAAATTTCGTGTACTGATTTTCCGTCCAGACACTTCTTTATCTGATTCGACGGAGCTATGCCTTAATATACGGTTTGCTTATCTCATCTGAGCCTGTCTCGGAAGCGCTCCTACCAATATATAACCAACTTCAGACATTGAGGAGATGTTTAATTGAAGTTAAGGAGTCAGGCGGGGTTTCGAATTCCAGGGAACTTTATCCATATAGTATGAAGGTCAGTCCACTACCGATCTACTATTATTAGCTGTGGTTATACATTTTTCTAGCATTATACATGCACAGATGCTAACACATCCTTCAGCTCAACTCCATCGATAATATGAGAGTTGATGGTAAGTTTTACGTTGGGAACGACTTACCCGAAGGTCAAGGGAGTGTCAACGAGCTTCTTGCACAATGTTACGATCTCTGCTACGAGCTTAGGGCCGATACGGAAGAGAGTAGAGATAGCAAAAGAGACGATAGCATTAATTCATGAACAGTTTCTTTGGTTGACATCTGAATAATGATCTTTTTCCCACCTTTCGTTTGATATTTCATACCATACCCGTCTTTCTTTCCTTGTTCATTCATATCAGCTCGCCTTCAGCTTTTCTTTGGCTTTTTTTGGAGCGATCTCTACTGAGGTTTGTGGATGGTATGATTTAATTTTCTCAATCTTGTACGATGGGAGTTGTATCATAATCTCTGTTTAACTATCCATTGAATGCCATCTACATAAATGTATCCTCGAGAACCTAAGCCCGAAATCGGCCTTAGTCAGCCCCAGCCAGCCAATCAGCGTTGTCCTGAAAAGATTACCGCAAAATTACTCCGTAGGTACGCCAACGTCGGAGACATTTATTTTCAACTTCGTTCTGGCAATAGCTGCGGATATCTCCAAAACGATGCGGCAGTATTTCTGCCAAAGGGCAGTTTCTTCGCGCAGGGTTAGTAACTATGCTGTTTAATTGAATATGTATCCCGGCGTTTAACTGACAATAAATCAGCTTGCACAATGCTTGCCACTGGGGGCCCGAATCCGAAGCCGCGGGCTTACAACAAAGGCAGACCCTCAAGGCAGCGCAAATAACAATTCCTCCCGTTTCCCTCCATATCCCAAGATTCTAAACAATCTCCACAAAGTACGACAGGTCTTGGGAACCGAGCGCTCTCTTACCCTTGCCGAAAAGATCCTGTATTCCCATCTCGATAATGTTGAAGAGTCACTCCTCTTCGACACCCAGAATGGGAAGAACATCCGCGGCCAGGCCAATCTGAAGCTGAAGCCCGATCGTGTCGCTATGCAAGATGCCTCGGCGCAAATGGCACTGCTTCAATTCATGACGTGTGGGCTCCCCTCGACCGCAGTCCCTGCAAGCATACATTGCGATCACATGATTGTGGGGGAAAAGGGAGCTGATGTGGATCTCCCCGCGTCAATTAAGGGGAATAAGGAGGTTTTTGATTTCCTAGAGTCTGCGGCGAAGAAATACGGTATTGAATTCTGGCCTCCTGGTGCGGGTATCATCCATCAGACCGTTTTGGAGAACTATGCTGCTCCGGGTCTCGTAATGCTGGGGACGGATAGCCATACGCCTAATGGTGGTGGTTTGGGCGCCATTGCTATTGGCGTTGGTGGCGCGGATGCTGTTGATGCGCTTGTGGATGCCCCTTGGGAATTGAAGGCGCCAAAGGTGCTTGGTGTTAAGCTTGAAGGCAAACTGTCTGGTTGGACAGCGCCGAAGGATATCATTCTACATCTTGCTGGGAAATTGACTGTTCGTGGCGGCACTGGATATATAATTGAGTATTATGGCCCCGGTGTCGAGTCGCTTAGCTGTACTGGAATGGCTACTATCTGCAACATGGGCGCTGAAGTTGGAGCAACTACGTCACTTTTCCCTTTCTCACCTAGCATGGTACCGTACCTGCGAGCCACCAATCGAGGCGATATTGCAGATGTCGCAGAGGCCATTGCGTCGTCAGGTCCTCAGAATCTCCTACGTGCAGACATCAACGCAGAATACGATCAACATATTACAATCGACCTTTCAACCCTCGAGCCACATATAAATGGTCCCTTTACTCCTGATCTTTCAATCCCTCTGTCATCATTTGCACGGACAGTTCGCGAAAACAAGTGGCCTGAAACTTTCGGCGCCGGTCTTATTGGGAGCTGCACCAACAGTTCTTATGAAGACATGACTCGTGCAGAAGATCTTGTCAAACAGGCTTCCGAGGCCGGCCTGAAGCCAAAAGCAGATTTCTTCATCACGCCAGGGAGTGAGCAAATTCGAGCTACCCTAGACCGTGATCACACCTTGGCAACTTTCTCCGCCGCCGGGGGAACCGTCCTAGCTAACGCCTGCGGGCCCTGCATCGGTCAATGGAAACGGACTGATGGTGTCAAGAAGGGCGAGAGCAACGCGATCCTGACCTCATACAACCGTAATTTCCGCGGACGCAACGATGGAAACCCCGCAACCATGAATTTCCTCGCTTCTCCCGAAATTGTCACTGCCATGTCATATGCTGGCAGCACCACATTCAACCCCATGACCGACACTCTCCCAACCCCAAGCGGCAAACCCTTCAAATTCCGTCCCCCAGCAGGCTTCGACCTCCCCAAGTCCGGTTTCGAATCAGGAAACCCAGATTTCCAACCCAGCATGGCCGCCCCATCCCCTTCCTGCCCCGTCGTAATCTCCCCAACCTCAGACCGCCTCGCAGTCCTCGAACCCTTCTCACCCTTTCCCGCCCATAACCTCACTTCCCTCCGCGTCCTCTACAAGGTCAAAGGCCAATGCACAACAGACACCATATCTGCCGCCGGCCCCTGGCTCAAATACAAAGGCCACCTCCCCAACATCTCCGCCAACACCCTCATCGGCGCCATAAACGCAGCAACAGGCGAGACCAACGTCGCCTACGACACCGACGGCAGCACCTACTCCATCCCAGACCTCGCCTCCAAATGGAAAGAGGCTGGCACGGAATGGCTCGTCGTCGCCGAAGACAACTACGGCGAGGGCAGTGCGCGCGAACACGCCGCGCTGCAACCGCGCTATCTAGGCGGACGCATAATTGCCGCCAAGAGCTTCGCGCGCATCCACGAGACGAACTTGAAGAAACAGGGCGTCGTGCCGTTGACGTTTAAGGATAAAGCAGATTATGATAGGATTGATGCTTGTGATACGGTCGATACTGTTGGTTTGTATGAGGTGCTGACCAGCGGTGGGCAGGGGGATCAAGAGGTGAGGTTGCGGGTGACGAAGAAGGGGAGTGGAGAGATTTTTGACATTCCGATGAAGCATACGTTGAGCAAGGATCAGTGTGGATTTATCCTTGCGGGAAGCGCGCTGAATTTATTGGCGAAGAAGGCTAATAAATAGACGGCGAAGGGGGTTTGTTAAAAAAAAAACTGCGCACAAAAGAAATTGTTGCTGTGGGTGTTTTTTCTATATAGATGAGTGGAATTTTTCCCTTAGATTTCTAAATTATCTTCTTGTATGATTTTTGCTAGTTCCTAGATTCTATATGTCATTGCTACTAAATACCTAGACGCTTCTGCTCTTGCGTTTCATTCATCATTTACCTACCTATAAATCTTTCCGTTATGCTTATTTTCTCCTTTCTCTTTCGTCTTTTCCCTTCCTTTAGGCTTGAGATACGGAGTAGACAAAAAGTTTTTTAAAAAAGACAACTAAATTAAACATAGAACATACTCGGGCAGTATCAGGGATTTCTAAGTGTACTTCGACATTTTCCCCAGTTGCCCCTTTGCATAACCTGTGTATGGTAGTTGGCCTGCATGTACGTGTATATAAAATTTGCTTATTTTACTCATTTCCCTAACCCTTTTCCTCCCGTGAACACATATTATCATCATAACAGCAAAGCTAGAGCAGGCAAATAAAGAAAACCCTAAAACCATTGCGGCGGAATTATCCAATAATCTTCTTATTAAGGCGACTTATAATCGGAAACATTTAAATGATGTATATAAACATATGGGAAAATGGTAAGATGCCCAGCTCGGAAGGATTTCATTCCACAGAAAGGGGAAACGTGGGGAGTGAAGTGATGATTGATAAATGCCAAGGTCGATCAGAGTGGTTTATGCTAAAATCTTCTCAATTTTCCTACTTCTATTCGAGGAACATACGTGTCAGCTAGAGTGTATTCCATAAGCTCTATGTATTAAGAATGTAGCATTTGTTTTTTCTGGCAGTGTTCGTCGTTGGTAGTTGTTGTCGTGAGTGATAGTTCAAAATTCAAGACAATAAAAGAAAAGGAGAAGAAAAATAGACGTTTGATTGGACGACTGCTTGGATTGGGAGGTGTTGGTTATTTGGGGAAAAGACAAGAAGTTACGAAGGAAAGAATGACTCTGGGATCCTAAGTAAGAGGGAAAGGGACATGAGGAAAATGGGGACATGCATGATCTGGTAAACATAGGGGCAGCATAAGAAATCCGGTATTTAAATTAAAAAGACGAGGAACACGGGGGGAGGGTAAAGCCGGAGGAAAAGCAATCGACCAAAGTAATGATATAAACGGCAGATGGGATCATGACGAAGATGAAAATGAACGGGAAAACAGACAAAAGGAACCAAAACGGAGGAAAAAAAGAAGAAGAAAAACCAGAAGCTAGACCGCTAAAAACTTCTAACTACCCAGTCCCCAGCGGTTTTATTGGAAAAAGCTTCGCACGGCCATCTGGTATTTTGGGTTAACATTTGCGAAGATCGGATCTACATTTACGCCTGTTGCTGTCGCTAGCTGTTTCGCCAAGTTCGCCACACGAGCGGCTGTAGCGCCTTGTAGCGTCTCTGCTTCGAGTGCCTGTACGATGAACGTAAATGCCTTCGCCGCATTGTTGAACACTGTAGGATTTTGTCTGTTTGAGATTTTTTGGGTCAGCCCTAGCACAAATTGTATCTAAACTTACATACGGGTAAAGGATGAAAAAATAGAGGTTGAAGTTGGGAGGGGGAAGTGGTAGTAAGGGTAACAAAGATTGGGAAGGGATACGTACTGGTCAATAAGCTGCGCGAGGAACGAATAGACATACGGCGCCGCTTCCTCATCATTGATAATGGGCAAAGTATTAAACCAATTCTCCACAACCTCCTGCGGATTCTGCACCTTGCTGGAATTGTAATGTAAAATCTTCGCAATACTAGCTGACGCATTCTCTGTCGCGAAGATATGCTCCTGCGTCCTGGCCTTGGCGTGCTGTGTCGCCTGGAAGAGTGTCGGGATGCTCGCGGCGACAAACTCACTCCACGCTAGTCCGCCCTTTTGCGCAGCCATGCCGACACCATAACATGCTGCTTGCCGGTTCGCGGCATTCTCATCCCGCATCCCGTTAATGAGTGGCTGCAGGATATGATCTTTGTAATTCCACGATTGCTCACCGCAGAACTCAAGCACGTCGTCCATGATACAAATACCCCACTGACGCTGCGTGGGGTCCTGGCTTGCGATGAAGGAATCATAGAAAGAGAGAAGTTGTCCCCAAGCGGGGAGGAAGGCAGGGCCATGGTTCTTGAAGATGATATGGAAGGCTTTGTTCATGTCGCTGAGAAGGTTCTGGTCCTCTTCGACTTCGATTTCGTAGGAGTAGGTATCATCATCCCCATCCTCGAGTTCGGCTTTTTCTTCCAAACGTCGTTTTACTCGTTCCTGATAGTCTTCAAGCGATGACTTGGCAGATGTGATGAATGCTTGCATGTGAGCAGGGGTTAGGCTATTTTTCCCGGCAACTTCAACTGATTCGTAGAAGCATTGGAACATTTCCGCCAGTGTATCAATAGCGGGCTCTGCGCTTAAAACCTCAATAAGCTTTTCGGCAGTCTTAGACCACATTTGCAAGAATTCAGGGGCTTGATCTCCGTGAGCTTTCTTGTAAGAATTTAGCAACTGAGGGATTAAGCTAGCAGACGAGATCCTGACCGGGTCGTGGAAGAAGAAAGCCAGCCCTGGAATAGCAATCTTCTCCATGGTCTCAACGACATAAGGCTCGAAGGAAGCAGCAAGAACTTGCGCGTAAATCGTGATTAGTTCAATAGCGGTGTTTTTATCTTCGAGTGCGCTTGTTCGAATTCCAATAATTTTGTCCTTCAACGGAACAAGCTCCCACCCTGCGTCTTGCTCAACCTGTCTAAGCTGCTCTTCATCATCGAGAATCTGGACATCCGCTTTAGCACCAGCAACTAGGAGAAGTGGAGGCATGACACCGGGAAGATACGGGATGAAATCTTGCTGGAGGACTCGGCACATGCGACCCCAGCAGTGGAGAAGATACGACGATTGAGGATCATCCGCATCCGTAATGTTTTGTTGGATATTGCCAAGAAGCTGTACCAAAGTCAACGCATCGCGGCCCATCTTCTCCTTTCCAACTGCCAGTGCAATCAACGTAGCGCATTCCATAGCCTTCGCACGCAAAATTCGGAAATCCTTCGATTGCTCCTCATTCAGAACGTTAAACAACAACGGCATAAGCGTATCATAGAACTGCCCAAATGCAGTCTCCGCAGAATCAGCGACTGTAGCGATGGTAGAAAGCGCCTGTTCCTGAACATATCGCTTTGGGCTTCGCAGTAGCTGTAACAGGCGTCTCAGGAGCTCCTCAAGATAAGGTTCAAGAATCTCCTTTTCCGCCTCCTCGCAGAAGTTAACTAGCGCAGCAGCGGCATGGGACTGGACGCGGGGTTCAGTCGAATCCAGAACGGGAATAATACTTCCGAGGACGATGGAATGGTACTTTTCCTGCATGGTTGGTGCGAAATCGGTGCTCATCTGCCCAAGGGCATTGCACCCAGCAAAACGGACTCGCGGGTGTGGGTCTTGGAGCGCTGGCACAACAAGTGCGAGGACCTGGTCCAGTTCGCCCTCCATGAGGTCCCTGCAACCTTCAGATATAGCGGAAATCGCCATAAGCGCCGCATGCCGATCACGCCAGGCAGTTGATGACATCATGCGAGGGACCCAGACGAAAGTTGCGGGAAGAATTACCTGGCCTCCGAGTTGATTGGCTAGGCGGTCCATGCATTGCTCACCAGCAACGTGGTTCTTGTCGCTTTCCTCGAGATCAAGCTGTAGGGATACAAGCGTCAGCAACGTTATCAATCAGCGGCCTGAGAAATTGGGTTAGTGCTTACATCCTCTGACTGAGTCCATTCAGCAGCATCCTCGTCATCCAAGCCAACATCGGTCATCAAACTCAGACACTGTGTAACCATTTCCCCAGCATACGTCGGATCATTCTTGCACATCTTAGGGGAATAATCTGCAAATGTAGCCATCAACTCAAGCGCATTCTGTCTCACTTGATCGGACAATTCTTTATCGCCAATAACACTGATGCTAAATTTTACAAGGTTGTTGAAGAGAGCCTTGAACATTTTGGGACACACTTCCGCGAGCTCAATTAACGCAATGAATGCCTTGGACAGGTTATCGCTCTCATCGGCCTCTTTCAGTGGGGGCAATATATTCAGAACATCGGGGACTAAGGAGAAGAACTTCGTTTGGCTCTTTCTTGTTATGGAACGGAAGAATGAGGAAAACGCTTCCATTGCAGATATCCGGACCTATATTAGTTCGTAATTCCGAATCATTAGTAAAAACAAGGCGCATCGCTTCGTTCTTTTCACGTAAGGTGCATACAGAAATATTCTCATCCCTAAAACCTTTCGAGAAAACATCCACAACCATATCCTCATGTTGCTTTTCAATAATGCCTGGTGTGGTCGAAAATATCCGGAACGCGGAATCTCGCACACCAGGATCAGTAGATTGACTAGCCTGGAAAAGCACTCCAAGGAGTTCGGGCCATTGCTCCCCTAAAAGATCCCCAATAAATGAATTAATGATTAGGCGCTAAGCTCAGGTAATCCGCATTCGGTACGGGCTGGCAAAGACATACCATGGTCAGCATATTGACCCGCAATTTCAGCCACGGCATCACCAATTTTATTCCGCACATGGGCTAGACTCTCATTGCCTAGCGACTCTAGCAATTTTTGTCGAATGGCTACTCTTTGCTCTTGCGAAAGCGTGAAGAACAACTCCTTGGATTCAGTAGAATTGGGAAGTCTCGTTGACCGTGTCGATATCCGACGGAACAGGACAGCAGCAAATGATCGTGTCTATATGTAAAAAAACGGAAAGGAGGTAAGCAAGATATATGTTAACGAACACTGCAAACAAGAAAAACGATATCTTTCCAAATACGTACACTGGCATCCTCCGCTCCATTTAATTGTTCCGCAAGCCCTATGAGCAAAACATCAGGACGGCCCTGCACCCATTCATTATTCAACTGTTCCTCAGCCTGCGTCCGCACTATATTGTCGGCGGATGCTAGGGCAAGCAAGAGCTGCGAGAGCGCAACGTGGACCTCCTGCGGCAACAGCGACATTGTTGCTGTTCACTGTTGGGGTTGCTGGTATAAATAAATGTTACTGACGGCTCTCGTTCTCGTTCTCGTTTTTGTATTTGTTTTTGTTTTTGCCTTGTAATACAATAGCGTGTGTACCTAGGCGCTATCCGAGGATTATCGGGAAACTTGTTTCTTCAAATTTCAAGGAAAAGAAAGAAAATGTGAAGCCAGATAGATACGCGCGCGCCAAGAAGAAAAATCCTAGAGGGAGAAAAGGAACGAGTAGCAAAAAGGGCAACCAATTAGATTGAATTTCCGGTATATCTGACGTATTCGGTTCGTGCGTTGGAGACTCCTTTCAATTATAAAAGTTGGACGTTAAAACAGTGGTTGTTGGTGGTGGTGGTGGGTTTTTTTAAGTACAACGGCCGACGCAGACACGAATTCGTTTTCGTTTGTGGGGGGGGCATGCACAGGCTGGCTGGGATTGGACGCGACAAGCTCAGCGAGGAGTAGCGCATAACGCAACGGCAGACACGCTGTATCGGAGGGGGAGATAGAGAAGGAGAAAAGGTACACAGCGAACAAAAGAGAGCAGCGAAGAGAGGAGACGAGAGCAGAACAGACGCGAAAGAGAGGAAGTAGAAGGCAGCTTTTTTGGTGCAGGAGGTGGGATGAGGGTTGAGAAGATGCGCGCTAGGGCAGACCTGGTTAGCGTGGATAGGCAGCCCGCACTAGTCCCGAACAGTCAAGGCCAGCGGGACCCCGCCGGGACTTTCCTTAGGGATACTAGGAATACTCACCTACACAGTAGGAATATTGTCTTGCATTGCAAACTGTGTTTACTGGATTGTTCAAATTATTTAATAGGTTATCACAGAAACAAGAGAGTACAAAACGTACAAAAAAATGCAATAAATATATTAGGAATTAAAATCAGAGAAGGAAAAAAAAGGGGGAAAATCAACCGACTTGGGACTCGCTAATAGTTGGAATATTGGCCGTGATATCTTTAGATGGCGGAGCAGAGGTACACGCAATGCTATGTATGTAGGCGCAGGGGATATTATCGAAAGTTGAAAGATAGACAGCAAAGAATATAATGGGTACATATCATAAGGAAAGTTAGGGAGAGATGAGACAAAGAAAAAAAAGGGGGGCATTGCTAGGAAAAACAATTGGACATTGCCCGAATATCTTTAAACGCGCAAGATATGTGTTCCATCTACCAATCAATGCCCAAGTTGATTTTTTTATTTATTTAATTTAATTTTTTTTTTCTTTTTTTTTCGTTTTCATAGAGAGGAGAATGAGTAGCGCAGTAACTACCGATTACCCACCCGGCTGAGAATGAAAACACCAACAATAGCAACAGCCAACGTCACAATGGCTCCAGGGAGGATAAGTTCGTTGGGCACCCCGTTTATCAACTGTTGCTCCGCAGTTGGTGGTCTGACAAGAGTCTGCGGATTTTCACTCTTTGCAATGCTCTGCTCGTCATCTTCTCCCGTTGTAGATCTCAGAACAGACCCCGGCGGGGTGGCGGACTTTGCGACTGGAGGCTGGATCTCAGGAGCGGGAGGAGGCGTGATGATGGGCTGCTTCTCGGGATCGTGTACAAAAAGATCCACTTTGTCTTGGCTGGCTCTCCGGGCCATGGTGATGGCATCTAATAGATCTTGGTCAGTTGTGATCGAGACTGTATCACCCTCACTGTCCAAATAACTCAGCGCATAGCCCGTGTGGCTCATTTTGCCATCTTCAACAACAGCTTCACCACCAACAGATTCAACTTCGGCTCCCAGTTTCAAAGAAACCTGGGAGACAAGATCTGCTACACCTGCAGAAGGGGTAGCGTGGAGTCTATGTACTCGGCCGCTGGGGGCTTTGAATTTGAACGGAAATGGAGTGTCCTCATTATGGACTGATCTGGTCCCTAAAATATCAGAGACAGCCTCGTCGCCATGGTGGGAAGCTGATTCGTTCGGAAGAACACTGTTTTCACGATCACCGTGGGATCTTGACATATCAGGACTCATAGCAGAACGGTGCGAAGTATGAGGTTGATGGCTACCAGACACCATGGAATCAGACTCATTGTCCATAGAAAGCCAGAACTTATTCCACGCAGGCCCTTCACTTTCGTTTGTTGACATAGTATTAACCTAGAACAATGGTAAAGAAGTGAGTAAGAATAGATGAAAAAGAGTCTGAAACTTAAGGAAGAAGCGTACCTGCTCGAGAGTAGCGTAGGTCAACTTCAACACATCTACCATGCCAACAATCTCTCCAGCTTCGTTCATAACAGGGAGGTTAAGATAGTGGCCATCTATTACATCATTGTCAGTGATATTTATTATACTTCCGATTTTTCGACTTGAAAGAGATCTTAGAACTGACCGTGCATCTTCCGGAGGGCAGCTTGAATGCTCATATCAGTGGGAGCAAAATCGGGGTGGGGTGTCATCACCCTAACAACGCTACACGTATTGGGATCCAATCCAGGGGCGATAACACGGAGAACAACGTCTTTGCTCGTGAAAATACCAGTAATCGAACCCTGATCCTGGACCAGCAAAGCGGTAGTGTGATTCTCCTTCATCAACGCAGCGGCCTCTCGAACAGACGTGCGCACTGATACAGTGGTGGGCGGTAGCCCATTCAAAACAGACTCCAAGGTCGGGCCAGACATTTTCTGACGCAAAGCCTCCACGTATTGGATAATTTGCTGTGGCTGATTGGAGCCCAGTTCGGACTGTACACCTTCGAGGGCATCATACAATTTGCGAGACGAACTATACGCCCTCTCCAGCTTCTCCATCGCATCATAGAAACACTTGGTAATGT
The DNA here is from genome assembly GCA_018296065.1 of Blastomyces percursus. Lineage (NCBI taxonomy): Eukaryota > Fungi > Ascomycota > Eurotiomycetes > Onygenales > Ajellomycetaceae > Blastomyces > Blastomyces percursus. The sequence goes on along the minus strand of JAFEJD010000278.1, from coordinate 6,612 downwards.
CGAGGATTCCAGATATATCCTGGTTCTCATCCATTACAGGAAGATGTCTGAACCCTTTCCGGACCATGAGGTCGAGGGCATCGGTAGCACTGGTGTCGGTTCTCGCGCAGAGAGGATTCTTCGTCATGATTTCTGCAATTGTAACATCCCGAGCCCTAATGCCAGCACCGACAACCCTAAATGCCAAATCCTTTGCAGTGAATATACCAGCAATACGGTCGTCATCATCCGTCACAAGAACGCAATCCTCCCTTTTCGCAGCCATCAATTGCGCAGCCTCTGCAACCGTGGTGTTGGGTTTGATCTGGAGAGCCTGGCTGGGTTTGAGAGCCATGACAGTTCCCGGAGGAGGTTTGCGGCTATGGCGAGAACGAGCAGGATTTCCGTGCCTCTTCTTATTGAGGTCCGCCTCCATTTTCTTTCTAATAGCCTAGCCATTGAAATATATATCCTTAGTCCTATACAAACAGCAAGAGAAGAGAGGAGTAGTTATCCAACCAATCGAACGTCGAAGGGACTCTAAGGAAGATGTATATATATTTTTACCTCATCACGCTTTGACTGCTTCTGCCTGCTAGTACTCAAGGCAGAGCTACTTCCAATATCAGACGGAGCAGCAGCGGGTGGGGGGCCCTGGTCAACCTTGCGAGGAATACCAGATGAATTGCCATCGAAGGGAATCTGGCCACGGCCGACGGTCCGATTCCTAAAAGTTCCTCCCCCTGCAGCAGACATGTTGGGAGATATTAAACGATGAAATTAGAACTAGCTTTAATTAATACAGATAAAAAATACCCTAGTGAGAGAACGGACGATCCGCCACGCAGCCTTGTTCGGGGCGGGGGATGGATGTCTGAGAGGAATATCCGGGGAAACTGGGAGAGCAAAAGGGGAGTCGTCGACGCCGGAGATTGTTGATGCTCGTTCCTGACCGCGGACCAACAACAACCGATAAAGTTTGCGAAAGTCCAACGGGCCAGGCACTGGTCACGGGGTCGGCGGATCACGGGAGCGCGGCTTAGCTAATCCGGCTTCGCTTAACCCGCTAGCCCTGTTGCCCACAAACAAGAAGCAACGCAGACCAACATCGGAGCCAGGCCAGGACAGCGCTTTTTCAACCACATCATCCCGCCGACTACAACCAGTACGCTTCTCTCTTCCCCCGGGGCCCCTGTGCGTAGGCTTTGCCGCTGCTGTTGCACTCTTTCTCTAACGTCGAACGAATACAGAATCCGCCAAAATGGTCAAGAAACGGGCGTCGAAGTATGTGGATTGAGAACCCTCAAATATCCCCCTTCTTCACGCGGAGCAAAATACGGACTTGGAAATAAGTTGGAAAAATATCGATTATGGGGAAAGGGGGGGAGGGGGGAACCAATATTTTTGCGAAAATAAATGGGCTGACAATTGGACTTTTTAATGGAACAGCGGACGTAACAAGAAAGGCCGCGGCCACGTCAAGCCAATCCGATGCTCGAACTGCTCACGATGCACTCCCAAGGACAAGGCAATCAAGAGATTCACCATCCGTAACATGGTCGAGTCTGCAGCCATTCGTACGTTCTCCCACCATTGGCAGCCGAGTAATGGGGAAGAGGAGCGGGAAGAAATTATTACTAATGCCAACATGCCGTTTTTCGCGAATATAGGTGATATCTCCGACGCATCCGTCTTCGCTGATTACGCCGTACCCAAGATGTACTTGAAGCTCCAGTACTGCGTTTCCTGCGCCATTCACGGAAAAATTGTGCGGTATGGCTGAACCCAATCCAACCTATTTCCCAAGCCCTTTCTCTCCGTTTCTCCTCCTCTCTCCTTCCAGAAAACACCACAATGGAGTCAGAAAAAATGTTATAGCGCCCAGGAAACAGGGAAAATGAGGGGGAAGGTGCTATGCGAGGACTAGATATAATGGAGCGATATCACACGGAAATTAAACACGTGGAACAGTTTGATATACTGATTTAAATCTTCCTTCTAGTGTCCGTTCCCGAGAGGGCCGCCGCAACCGTGCTCCCCCTCCAAGAATCCGGTACAACAGAGATGGAAAGAAAATGAACCCAACCCAGGCCGCCAAGACTGCTCAGGCATAGATATGAGTTCAGTCGATAGTGTGTTCGGGAGAGCGTGGTTGGGATAATGGGGTGGTGGTGACGCTGCTGTTACTGTCATGCCAAATTTTATCTTTTTCACCTTCTTACTTCTTTCCTTTTTTTATATTTCTCTATTCCGCTTTGTCTACTTTCATTTCTCTTTTTTAAACGGTGTCAGGCAATAAAAACTGGGTTTTTATATATCAACATGACTCCAGGGGGGAAAAGCAAAGACGTGAAAAGGCGGGGAAAGAGAAGGAGAATAAAAAGGAAAACAAAAGAAATGAGACATGAATGTGGGAAACGATAATGCCCTTATTTCTCCTTTTTTGAGTTTTTTTGTTGGTCCCCGAGCCGTGCGGTTTTAGCGGACTCGTTTGATACCTTTGCTTCCGTCTGCCCGTTTGGTGAAACCGATGACACTTTGTTTACCAACGTGATTGAGGAAGAAAAAATAGGTAAATGAGCACAGAGCACATAATCATGCACTCCGCAGGGGGTGATGCTTCTGGGGATGTGAAAAGATATCTGAAAATGCGAAACAAAAATAAAAAGGATTTGGCTTATAATATATGCAAGAAAAAGCATAAGATCCTCGATATGTAATACGTACAAGATGTACGTGCACCTATTGGAAGGGAAAGAAGCGATAATTCCTAGAAACTCAAGGATACAAATACCCCCTCTCAAAATAATTCCCATAAATATCCACAAACCCACCACTCCGGCCCTTAGGCATCGGGTTTCTCACAATCTTCACTTCCCCCTTCCAATAGCCCTCAACGTACAGCGGATAATTGAGTGACGCACCTGATGAAGTCGTCGACGCCGATGACGATGACATTGTTGATCGTGGTGACGTCGGAGTTGTGGTAGAAGTGGATATAGGGGTAGAACTAGCCGTAGTTCTCCTTCTCGTCCCTTGGTCTTTGGCGCGTAGTAGGATTTCTTCGTATTCTGCTTTTTTAGCCCTGCGGAACGCGGCTAGAGCAGCGACGACGTCGATGTCAGCGTCCTGTGTGGGCGTGGCAGAGGCTGTCGGCTGCTGATGTTGCTGGTTGTTTGAGGAAGGAAGGGGAGGTGGTGTGGATACTCGGGCTTGTTTTGGCAGGGGAAATGGAAATAACGAGCGGGGCGATGGTGATGGCGTGGGTGTGGGTGTGGGTGTGGGTGTGGGTGTGGGACGGTGAGCGAGTCTCTGCGCATTGCATAAAGACGTTGCGGAGGCGCGATGCGATAATGATGGGGTAGAAGCGTCGAGCTCCGGGATCCGAAGTGAACGCACCGATTCAGCATCTATATCACAGCCCATATCGTTATCCTTATCCTTGACCTGTTCGTCTAGAACCCCACACTCCTCCTCGGTCTCCCCGCTAAAGAAGCTAAAATCATTCTCCGCTGCCGCCCACAAGTTCTCCGAGTCTACATCCTCGGTGCTAGACTTAGAGTTCTCCGGGCCGCTACGTTTCCAGGACGTCGAGCCTATGTAGGTATCGGGTTTAGCGACAGGCGTTATCTCGAGAATAATGCGCTCAAGGGAGAAAAGAGATCGTGCGTGCCGTCTCTCTGCATTGGCACGTAACCGGCCAGGGGGCAGGGAATAATTGGAACGGGCCTGTAGCCCGGCTAGGAAAGCTTCATCTGCACATGCTGTGATGAACTGGGTTAGGCGGGATATAATGTTGGAGGATGCGGATTGAACGGTTGCGGGTACATCGGTGAGGACGAGTGTTCGGAGGCGTGGGGTGTGAGAGGGATGGAAGAAAGGCGCTTTGCCGTTGCTAAGTTTAGGCCGCTTGTTGAGTAACGCTTCGATGAAGTCGGTTCGAGACTGGGAGGATGACGAGGGCGTTGGTGATGAAGGTTTATGAGGTGCCAGTCCTGGCACTTCAAAGCTTGGTGTTCGCAATGGTGCGTCAGAGCCACTACGCATTCCAGGCCGCCATCCAGGGATTGGTCTTTGAAATGAGGTGTCCGCAAGTTCATGCCGTACGACTGGCTTTACAGCAGGCAGCTCGTAAATTTGGCTCGAACAGCCGTCCAATTCCACAGCAACACGCCGTGGTACCGGACGTCTCGCAGGTGATTTCCTAACAGGAAAAACTTCCCGTGATGACGTAGAAGCATTTTCCGTAACCACCGCATGGTGAATTCGTAGATAGGTCAACTTGTCTGCTGCTGAATTGCGCAGTGCTGGTATAAGTTTTTCAGCACCTGGATATCTCACGCCAACCACACACTGGCTCTCATTATTCGTTATCGGCTCAAAACCCTTCCGCTTCCACATCGACCCGGCACTCTTAACGGTCCCGCCATCTAGCACATGAAGGCGCGTCGATTTGAGCAAACTGCCTAACCCCTCAACAGACAACCGATTGTCTGAAATGTAAAGATGCGTAAGACCAACATGAGGTAGATCCTGAGGGTCAGAGCGGCCGGTCAGGGGTATCATTAACTGTTTCATAAGATGCGCATCAAATCTCTCGCTCCTCAAAGAATCTGCGCCTAGGATATTCGCAAAGGGGCTTATAGTGCAGGCCCACTCAAAGTGGAACTTAACGGCTCTATCAATGGGAGAGGACACTTCTGCGGCATCCAGTGGTAAGAAGCACTTCTGTAGGAGGGATCTTAACGCGGCATCTGTCAACATGTTATTCCGCACGTCCAACAATCGAACCCGCGTTTGAATAGACTCCGCCACGACTTCCAGATCAGCATCTCGAAGCCCAATACCCCTCAGCTTCACCACTTGAAGATGCTTCAAATACGACATAGCCGATAAGACCCCATGATCCTTTGCCGGCGTTGTGAACGACAAATCTAAGTAAACCAACAGCGGGAACCGCAATAGAGCCTCCCTAAGGCTGACAGATGTAGTATTCGGTTCCTGCTGTGCCATCAGCAGACGGAGGCCATATGCTTCGTAGGAAGTGTCATCGTTCGATTTTGGCCTCAATGCGATAAGCGAATTGTGGTCGAAGAACGGCAGCTGGGACACGAGCAGGGATTGGAGATTCGGTAGATATTCCAGCACCTCCTGAAGCCATGATCGTCTCGGCCCGCCATATATCTCTGACAGCGCCGGTGGCAGGTGGAATGTGTGAGTCAGCATACGCACCTCGAGGCGAGCCCGTTTGAGCGTCCGCCTGAATCTTGTCAAGGCCACTTTACCATTGGTAGATTGATCATCGTTAGCACGAAGTCCAACATCCTAGTGAGGAGCTCAATTATCAGGGGTTTGGGTGTGATGGGGGATGGAAGAGAAGCAAACACACCATATACAGCGTCGTTATCGGTTCCGAAATGCGATGCTGGCGCGCCCCACAGGAACGGGATGAATATATGATGCCATCTCCTGCAAACGAGTGAGGCGGCGCATAAGTCCGCAGACGGGATGTAGTCAGCAATTATAGGCCACACATCCCTAGCCGTAGCGAGCTCGTATGATGGTGGAAAATCTTTCATTTTGGGGGCGGGTTAGTTATGCGACTGTCCTCTTCATTCTCGCACCTCTGTGTATTCAAGCCCATTCGATATATTCCCAACTCGTCCGCGAATAGTTTGCTTCAAATTGTATCCGACGCAGTGTCCGTCGTCGCTGTTTTTGTCCACCCCTTTATTAAGTCCGACGTTGCAGACGGCAATGGAAAATAGTTTCATCGAAATGAGGTTGCGATTAACAGTATCGGAAATTGGTTTATCTGGGGCAGCATGCTGATTGAGGCGCAGAATAGTTCTCAGCTGCAGGGTTGCAATCACCAGCCCATGTGACCAGGAATCCCATGGCTATGTCGAGGATTATGGCAGCAAGACGTTGCTATTCTCCGAGTCACGGAATGTTTAGATCTCAATAGCAGTGCTCAAACTATTGCGGAGACCCCTAACATGTGGTTTTTGTTTGGCGTTGAGTAAATTATCTATGTATTAAATCTGAGATCTGCTTGTTGAATCCGTCTTATCTAGTTATTTTTGGATTAACTAGTGTGAGCAACTAAACTTCTTTAGATTTCTGCTAAGTCATACTAACATCTGAATTAATTGTGGCCAAGTCCCACACCCAGGGGACAACTGGTGGGTAGGACGTGGCCACAATTACCCGTGCCAAGCGCTACTCACTACCATTAACGTAATCCACAAGCGAGCTGCGAATACAAGCGAGCTGCGAATACAAGCGAGCTGCGAAGTTTTGCAACAACATGCTTTGAAATGAAGCATTTCAACCACAATTTAGTTAAATTACTTGGTCTAAACATCAGAAAATATTGCTATTTACCAGGACAACTCCTCATCGTATGGCCAATGTTCCGGCAAGTACTACATCGTGGCGGAGCTCGCCTTCGAGGCGCGTCCGCCAGCTCGCTTTCCTGCTCCCCAAGATGCTCATTAAGCTGTTGGATTTGATCACGGCCATGTTGGACATTCATAAAGACCTCAGTCCCAAGAATAGCACGTCTCCTTGCTCTTTTCTGAGTTTGTCGCTCACTCTCAGCCCGATAACCCTTAATTTCTTGCTGTAGCA
>JAFEJD010002778.1:0-10961 GCA_018296065.1 Blastomyces percursus | reverse complement strand
TTATAAATTGTTTCCTGTACGCCTAGAGCATGTACGGGCAGTATGTCCAATTATCCCACATACACTACACCTTGAACTCGCAGTATGCCAAATACGGTATCAATGTCATAAGCGGGGAACGAGGAAAAATATGGAAAACGAGAGAAGGTGTATTTATTTTATTTAGATTAACTAGGAGCTGGTAGGAACGGAGCCAAATGGGAAAAGAATATGACATGCTTTATATTTAACCCATTGTATGGCGGTTATAGGAGAAATGGAGAGGAACAAAATGGACGCCCCATAAAGGGAGTCGATCAACTCGGATTCAACAAACGAAACGACAACAGCAAAAATTTTTTGTTAATATTCATACACCCATTCTAATACCGCCTAATGTGTCCGGTGAGTATTAAAAAAAAAAAAATAAATAAATAAGAGTTCTTGAATGATTCCAATCACGATTATGGAGCTGCAAAAGGTCACAAAGAAAGGAGCAAATAAAATGGTACAAAGGAATAGAAATAGAAAAGAGAAAAGTAAAATGGTAGGCACGGAGGTAATACCATACCGTCAATGAACTTTCAGCAAAAATAATCGGAAAGAAATCAATGCCCACGCCTAAGCCTCTTATTTTCACCTCCATTCCTAGAGGAGGGGGCAGCGTTAGGCCGGTCATCCACGTTGGCACCAGTGGGTCTTCCACGTTTCCGGGGCCAAGTACCTCCCGCATTGCTGCTGCCTCCTGTGCCACTAGCACCAACACCAGCACCGGTACTACCATTGCCTCCCCGTCCGCTACCCGCGTCTCGGCGCTCTCTATCCCGTTCACGCTCGCGGTCGCGATCGCGGTCCCGGTCTCGGTCCCGCTCACGATCTCTGTTGCGGTCGTCACCTCGACCACCACTACTCCATCTGCGGCCTTCCGGATCGTTCGGTGGTGGCGGCGGAGGTGGAAGAGGTGGCTGGGTAATGTCAGGTTTACCGCCACGGCTTTGACTCTCTTGGGCACCTGCGTCACGTTCTCGCTTGTCCCTCCGTCTGCTGGCGGAAACTGGTTCTCTGTTTGCGCTCGAGCTCTGTGCGCCTCTTCGTGATGATGATTCTCGCGAACCGCGAGCCTGGTCCCGACTGCTGGCTTCTGTTGCGCGACCTCGATCGCGTTCTCGATATTCGTCCCGTTTTGTGCTCAGTCTTACGCTATCCTCTTCGCCCCGACGAATGGCATCTCGCTCCCGGTCTCGATCTCGGTATTCCCGTTCCCTTTCTCTCTCGCGTTCTCTCTCACGGTCGCGCTCACGATCCCTTTCCCGATCTGGAGTGCGAGTACCGCTAGAGTGACGGGGAGATCGTCGTGACTCCGCTGCAGCCTCCTCTATAATCTCACTTCTCCGACCAGCTCTACCAGGTCCACGAGGTTCGTCTTGTGGAGGCGGTGGTGCGGCATCAGATCGACTAGGGAAAAGCTCCGGCCTTTCTGTTCCTGATGGGGCCGTAGAACCAGAATAAGTGTCAGCCTTCCCGCCAGCAGGAGTATGCGGTCGGGTGGATTGAGGCGACGGAGCGTTGAGTGAATTGTTACCGGCGCGATTCGTACCCCTTCCTCTTATTGAAGTGCCCATCCCAGGTTTATCTGCCGGTCCGCCAAACTGCTGAAGCATATTGTTCAGGCCTGCAAATCGTTTATCTCCCCGGCCCCTCTCCCCTGAAAATGTAGATCCGGGGGTTCCTCGAGTAGTTGGTGAAGGGCCAGACGGTGGATGACCACCACTCCGTGGGCCAGACGGTGGTAAAGCTGAAGTAGGAGAAGATGATTGAGTTCCATCATCTCCAGCAGTTTGAAGCGCTTTTAAGCGGTCAGGATGAATACAGGATGTATCAATTTTGTCCAGAGGAATAGGCGCAGAAGGTGCGGTGGCCGTGGGCTGCTGGTCCTGGTGGGGTGGATTCCGTGTAGATAGCCGGTTTGATGGCCCTGTGGGCGGCTGGCGGTCTGATGGTTGCGGTGGAATCGGAAGTGGTTGAGATAGAGGCGGATTTCTCCCACCACGTTGGGAGGCAGTTCTCCTAGGGCCTGACGGGATATCTTGAGCCCTCTCAAACGGCTCCTGCAGGCGTGAGGGGCATCTCGAGTCTTGATTCAACCTTCCATAGGACGGCTCTGTTGTCGATGGCGGGTAGGTTGATCGCGAGTCTTGGCCATAGCGGTTATCGTCTGCCGTAGGATGAGTGGCTCTGTCCCCTCTTGGCCCGGTCGGGAGATCCTCTGAGCGTGGTGGGTGAGAGTCAAAACTTGCAGGTTTCCTCTCTTCGCGCTCGTTTCGCCTATCAGGTCTATTGGGAGGCCAGGAATCATCTCCTTTGGCAGGGCTAGGGGGTCGTGAGCCACGGCTTCTTCTATCATCCCGTTCAGGTCTTGGATGTTCATGACGCTGGTGTGACGGGGTTTCGGGGTAAGATAGTCGGTGAAGATGGTCTCGATCGTGAGATTCAGGAACACTGGATGGTCGATATAGATGTATATCGCCATCTCTGAAAGGACGGTCCGATTCTTGCCGGGCTTGGAAGGCGTCTGCTTGGGACACCCTTCCCCTGCTCATCCTTTCCGACCATTCCTGATCTCTCGGCGAGGGCCGTACATCCCTATAACTTGGACGTCCAAGGTGATCTTCTGGAGGGCGTGCAGGAAAGTCTCTATCCATTCGAGGGCCTTCAAGCCTATCCCGGTCCCCAAGCCTGTCGTTTGGCCGGGTATGGCCTCGAATGTCGGTAGAGAAAGGATGCTCAAATGATCTCTCGCGATCCTGTCCACCAAATCGCCCAATGCGATCTGGATGTCTGTTGTCTCGAGCATCTCTTCGTTCTTCGGGCATGCCGGGTGGTCTCGTAGGCGTACGGTCATCAGAATGCTTAAAGGGCCGAGGAGGTTCCGGTCGATTAGGGAGGTTGGGTTGAGGGCGGACTGGAGGGCTAGGTTGAGGAGGGTATCGATCGACGTCTGGGCGTTTTGGAATGCCTGCCGTATGGGAGGCTTCCGAAGGTGGCTTAGCAACTACTCGTGACGGGGCGGGAGAAGATGAGCCACGACCTGAACCAAGGGATTGGGCATCTGCTTGGGGGGTTAGAGTGGTCACAGGGGGCTGCAAAGGTGGTTGTGAAGATGCCACTGTTGGAGCTTCCGTAGGCCTTGATGCTTTTGCTGGCTGCGCTTCTTGTGTCGCGGCAGGAACTTCACTCTGTTCCACTCGGTCCGGTTTGCTCGGGGCGGCCAGTTCTCTAGTGCCAGAGGTATCAGGTACTTGTTGGGGTAGGGCGTCGCCTTTCACAGCTTTTGGCTTCGTGGTTGCATCACTCATAGTCGCGTCCGACATCTTCGCGTCTTGGATCTCACCATCTTCAACTTCTTTTCCAGGCCCTTGAGGCCGCGCACCATTTACCCTAAGTATAATCAGAAAAAAGTTCTATTTCGTCGGAGAGAGGTAAGGTATCGACTCACGTGGTTGACGTCCCCGATGGTTTGAAGTCGGGGGCGGAGGCATTCAAAGGTTTGGGAGTAGTTGGCCGGGGCTGGGGTGTGCGTGCTTTGGCCTTGTCACCAGGTGACGATTCGTTCTTTGGCGAATTAGCTCCGCTTTCCATATTGCTGGTAGGTAGACTCACAATCATGAACGCTTGTGGAAGTAACCACTTCTTTTCCCTTCTATTTAGATCTCCAATCAACGAGGCGGCTGGAATTTTGACATCGTCACGTGGATCCAATGTCTTCAGGTTGTTAACGCACGTGTGCATGTCTCGGCCAATCCAGTTAACAGCAGGGAAATGTTGAACCACAGCCTTCAGTACGCTAATGGCATTGCGAATATGCATATACTCGCCTCCTGAAAGACATGTCTTCAAGCAAGCGCCAAAGATACGGTGCCACTTGTACAGAATTCGGCGGAAATTCTCATAATCCAAAAATGACTTTGGCTTCCCCTCTTGGTCCACAGCCATGGCGAAGCCTGGGAGATCCCTTTTAGTCCCATACGCTTCCTTCTCATAGACAGCCTTGTCGGCATGCCACCGCGTTAAATCACGTAGTACCTCATTGAGGAAGCGACCAAAATTGTCAGCTTCCTTAGATGTACAGTGGAAAATGATTGCAGTCAACCGCTGCTCGCGGAACAATTGATCAAGGAATCCCACCGTTCGAAAATTGGGTGTCCCGGACGAATGTAGATACTTGAGCATCTTGAAACTGTAGAAAGCGTCAATAGGGGAGAGAAGCAATCGAGGCAATAGACACTGTTCCATGACCGCGATGTTAAGGGCCTCATGTTTCCCTCTCAATCCAACAAACCAGCGGTCATTTTCTTTCTGTAACCGGGTACGAGTTAAACCATAACACTTAAGATGGGCCTTGTTTTCTGCTAGAATTCGATCGTGGAGGTCGTTGATCTGCTTCTTTTCTTTATCTTTTTTCAAAGTACCAGCCACACTAACATCAGACCGGTCTTGAGAGATAGCCTGGATCCGCTTCTTGAGACGTTCTAGTTCCTCTTCATAAGCCCGTTGCGGAACATGAAGATCATACAGTGACAGCTGCCAAAATGTTACAAAGAACGGAAGACCAACAACTTCCCACGTACTTCGTGGCATTATGGTTTTGATTTTCTCCATCAGCCCTTCGAGTACGGGATGCCATGGTACATTTTCAGGAGTCGGCTGAATTGGGAAGGGGGTATTGGGCGCGTTCGACGGCGCCCCACTATGGGTATCATTCGAAGCAGGAGAAGGTTTTTCGGTAGTGATGACCACATCTTCAGATGGATTTTTCTTCTCCACAGCTTCACCTTCATCCACCATTGTCACATCGCCATCGGGAGTCTTCAACAGCGCAACGGAAGGAGTAACAGATTCGCTTTCCGCTTTCTTCGCAGCCTCTTCTCGCTTCTTCGCATCGACTTTTGCAATCTGATGCGCAACGCTAGGACGCGTAATCCAGAATGCGACCTCAGGCTGCAATCCGAAGTCACCAATGAGACTTGCAACGTCTGGCACGAACGCGTCAAATTCCTCAACCGTAAAATTGCTCCGAAGCAGGTCGATATATTGAGTCAAAACTCGGTGAATCTCGTCAAAGATATTACCAAGTAGCTTGATCTCGTCATCAGCTTCCGATTCCTTGAATATACAGGTGGCCCGTTCCTGCGAAACCGCTATGAGAAGCTGTCCCGCAAGTTTGGAATCAGCCAATGACTTCATAAGCCGCCGGGAGGTTATTTTTGATTCGTGGCGCTTATCGAGAAGCTGTAACATTGTCTGAGACTGTAGCAGTTCGCCGCCGGCCATACCTTGGATTTGAGAGTCGTTGAAGTTTGTGTCCGTCACGATTCCCGCCATGGAACTTATGAGTTGTTCTAGAATGACGAGATCCGTGGAGTTGTTTTGTCGAAGCTGCTCCCCAACATATTGAAGGACAGGAACGGGGTCCATGATGGTAGAATATCTTTTGAATACCCTACCGACAAAGGATGCAAGCGCGTTGAGCCATCTGCTAGTTAGTAGCCCCCCTTCTTGAATCCTACTCCTTCCCTTCTGCCCAAGAGAGTTGATTAGCGACCAAGTTAGGATGTCATATCCTAGGTATGTGAAATATCTGGCACATTCCACCACAACTTCAATCAAGTTCTCATATGCTTCGATCTGGTTTATAGCAACGCTGATAACGATTCCCGGATTGGCATACGCGATTTTGGCTAAGGTTCTAGCCATCGGTTTGATGTTGGTTTTGCTTAATCTTTTAAGAGCATCCTTCGTTTCTGCTCGCGCTTGATCAAACGCAGTTTTGACATCAGGAAGTCGCGAGGTTTGGCCAGAGTACCACTCAGCATAGATGGAATACCTCACATCTCGCGGAAAATGTCTTAAGAGCGCAAAAACTTCGTTCACAACTCCAGGGTTTGTTTTGGTTAAACTCAAAGCTGGGACCAAGAGACGTCTGCAAAGATCTCGCCATCGCGCTCGATTTGAGTCTGACGGATCGCTAAGAAGGCTTTCGTTTCCAAGCCTAGCCAATTTCGTCAATAGGCTAGGATCTTGTCCGATTTTAACGCCGGAGAGATTTAAAAATGATTCACAGAGAGCGAATACATCATCCACTGTTTGGCAAATGGGTATATTATCGGTCCAATCATCCCAGTAAAATCGATAGTCGGTCCCATCGTTGGTATCTTCTTTATCCAGCAACGCCCAGCGAAGGACGCGTCGGGGCGGGGGATCCGCCAAACGGATATTTCCCTTTGGAAGGCTTGCTTGGTCAGAACTGGTGATCTTCTTTTGATCTTTAATGTCATTCCTTGACAGCATTGGCCGCGATAAACCGCAGAGTTTGCTCAAAGAGTAGTGTATTATACGGTGGATATACTCTGGCAGCTCGGGATATACATCTAATAACCAGGGAAATCGACCAAGGATGTAAAGAGATTCGGGTAAGGCGCCAATAGCAAGTAGACTTTTTAATAGTAGTACTTTTTGGTCAGTTGGTTCCGGTAGTGCCTCTTTGTTCTCTTCGGCTTTTGGTTGGGCCGACTTGTCCGCGTCCTGGTCCTTGGCAGGGGTTGCTGCCCGAGTGTCAGCTTCTCGAGGTCTGGGAAGTGGTACAGGTATTGTGTCGTCGCTTAAGGCACCAGCCATCATCAAAGCGTTCATTGTTCCAGCACCAGGTCTAGCTGCTAGTTCTCTTTGCTCCTTTTCTTTCATTTTCTCCTCCTTCAGCTCGTCCATAGACTCGTCAGGTCGCCAAAGGTGGGGATAGAGGTCTCGTAAAGATATAAAACCAACTTTTATGAGCAAAGCAGCTAGGTAGATGAGATTGTCGGGTAGGATATCAGACGGATTTCGAGCATTGGAAGAGTAAAAACGTAGCTTGAATCCCAAAAGTTGCGCTGCAACCCTATTTCCCTTCGGTGGTAGCGTCCCCGTCTGCTCTATCCACTCCCGAGTCTCTTTATCGTCATCTGGGACGACATTTCCGAGGTCGGACATGGATTTTAATTGGTCCGAGTCTAATGACTGGTTCCGACCTATTTCGAAGAACGCACGGATCCCAACTTCCCTAGCTCTATCCCAGAAAAGTTGATCCCGCTTTTCGTTCATACGAAGAGCCTCTTCCCGGTCCTCTTCCGTTGTTGACCAGCCAGCAGAGCCAGGAAGCGCCCATTTAGGTAAACCGGACTCCACGATCCCGCAATACCGTCGAAGGAAATTTTCGTCCTTCGGCCACCACGAGCTGACGCGTAGGAACTTGACAAAGAATCGATATTGTTTCACGAGAACTGCGGCGAACACGTCTAGCGTGACATCAAGAGCCCTTCCAACATCCATGTCAAATGCTCCAATCATAGCTTTGACCCTTTCAAAAGTATCTTCAACAACTTCTGCCGAAGGTGGCTCATTGTTGCTTGTCGTAAACAATTCGGTTAATAGCTTAGAGTATCCTTCCGATTCTTCTCGTAGCAAGTTATAGTTTGACTGTCGATAAAGAAGATTTGTTTGCTTGCGAATTCCCATACGAGCAAAAGTGTCGCGGATTAGGCCAAGAGATTGTAGTAGGGGAGTTTCGAGCTGCTGTCGCATCAAGGAAGACGAGATGCCTGTCGAAAATACAAGGTTACGAAGACTAGGATGCGTGGTGTCTGCGTCTGTTATAATAGAAAGAGTATCGAGGAAAAGTGAACGCGCATCAAAAGTTGGAATTATAGCGCTACTCAGTTCATTCGAATCGGTCGCCTCATCAGTAGTCATGTCCTCGCCAACGATCTCCTTCACACACGTCCCTCCATCACCTGCAGATATCCGGCCATCAAAAACCGACTGGATAATTTCCTGGAAGACAGACGAGATAACCATGGCATTCTCCGCCTTTCGGGCGTTAATTCCAGCTTCGACGACATTTTTCTTGCCCGTCGACATCCAGCTCTCAATACACTCCTGTGTAACGTAGTCGTAGGAATAGGGTGTCGCCTGAGGCTTAGCCACAGCATTAGATATTGAGGCCGAGGGAGTCCTGCTTGGTTGAGATGGTTCCGGGGGTTCTCTAGGGGATGCCATGACAGATCTCGATGAAGTAGAGCTTTCTTTCTGATGGGAGTTGTGAGCGTCGCTTCCTCTTCGCACTGGCGTACCATTCCGGTTACCCCCTCTGCTTGCTCTTCTTACTCCCCTACCACGGGTATCCTGTGAATCCCGTCCTTGGCCATGGAACTGGTTTTGTTGTTGCTGCTGGGCCAGGTTGAGACTTCCTGGACGATGAGGGGAGGGCCGCGGGCCATCGTTTGCCGCATCCCCAGACCATGACCTATCGCCGCGTTTACGCTTTCCACCAGCCGGAGGAGCCATGGTGGATGCTTGGTGGTGCGTTGTCGCTCAGGCGAATGGAAATTATTGCGTCGGAGGAACGATTCATGAGGTTTTTACTATCTGGATTGTTGCGAGGGTAGAAATGATTCAGTGAGCAAGATGTGAAGTAACACGCAGAAGAAGGGGTGAGATTACCAGTCATAGAGTATTCATAAGGAACTTTAAACAAGAAGGCCCGCAAGCCTTTCGCAGCTTTCTGAGCTTTGCTCTGTCCACCGGTTGCGTGAATCGACCTTGTCGATTGAATCTTCGGTGTCAGGACATAGCCTTCTCGATTCGGTTTAGAGCCGCTAGTCTTGCGCTCTAAGCGAGTTTTGGTAAGCGTGCGTCCAGCCAACCAGACCTGGATCGGGGCGCGACTGTGGCCCTGTGGCTTAAAAGCTGCGTGTTGTTGCAAGCGGCCGGCCATGGGTTCAACAAAATCACGGGGAGTATTTTCTCATGAGAAAATAATCAGAATGAAAATTGTATTCTTGATATTCATCATTCACTCCTAGCTTTTAAAGGGTGGTAGGGTTGATATTCGAGTCACTGAAAGTTCAACGCCAATGTTATTGTGTTGAAATGCTCAGGCAACCACGCTACTACTAAAGAATTGCAATGTAGGAATTAGTTATACGGGACTGTCTATATATAGGAAACTGAAAATAGTCAATACGTAGGGCACTCATAGCATAGCTACAGTCCGTACAGTGCTGCGCAATAGGTTTGAAACTATTGAGACTTCTAAGAATAATCCACGAGTCGAAAGTAGTTTAACACATAATAGTTGGGAGTAGTTATAGTGTTACCTGATATTTAAATGCACCTGGACTCATTAACCCCTATTATTTACCCCTATACTGGTACGCGTGGAATTACTCTATCTTTCTTCTTCACGCGTTTTGTTCAAAATAATAAATCTTTATACTCTTCACATTACTATTTTCTCATACTACTGTGATCTTATAGTTATATTTCCTTACCACTATTATCCACTATGGCCCGTGGCAGAGAATTAAGCCCTCAGATGCGTTCTCGCATACGTGAGCTTCGAAGGCAAGGATACAGCTATCCACGCATTCATCGAATCCACCCTCAGATTTCACTAAGCACTCTCAAAACCACTGTGAGAAGAGCCACTGAACGTGTTAATGAAGTGTCCAAACCCCGATCTGGAGCTCCTAGAAAACTGTCTGAAACAGAGCGAGATTGCTTTACGAGCTGGCTGTTCACATCAATCCTCATATCTCAACTAAAGATCTCTGTGCTGAGGTAGATGACGTAAAATAACGTCTATACAGAATCTCATGAATAAGATGGGAAGAAGGAAATGGCTTCAACGCACCCGCCCTGCACTTAAGGAGACGCATGCAGCCCAATGCCTTCGCTGGGCAGATATTTACAAGGACTATACAGCTTCAGATTGACGGCAAGTCAAGTGGCCTGATAAGTAAGTGTACAGTTGGTAGAGGAAGAGGTATTGGAGCTAAATGGACATTCTTAAGACCCTCAGAATAATAGCTGGCTTAGTTAAAGAGATGTTAAAGAGCTTACGTAAATGTGGGAAGGCATCCAAGAAGATGTTCTGGGCAGCTTCTAGCCAGGATTCGCGCACAGGATTGGTGTGAGAGGTTAGACCTCTGAAGCCAACTCGGCTCATACGAACGCACGCCGTATGAGCCTTGTTGGAGCATCCATCTATTATCCGATTAGCTAGCTAGGAGGATACGTGGCAAGGAGCGCCTTCATGGTGACTCCGGTGCGGGACAACTAGAAGCCCGAGAACGCTAACCTAATATGGTGCCAAGCCGGAGCTATCCCCGATAGGGACTGGCGTCTTGGCGCGGCGCACCAACAAGCCTTCGTAGTATGGTTTATACGATTTGCCACTGGCTTGTAATTAGAGTTTAGCTAGTAAGCCCACACTACATAAATAGTCGGTCGTTCGGAGGATAGTACGATCTCTCCTCCAACGAATCCTTCGTGTATACTAGGGTATAGCCAATTCTAGTTATCGAACGCTGACCCTTACAATTGGTGCAACTAGACGGAGATCCTAAGTCTGCCAATCAAGGAGTATCAGCCAGGGTATGATTTTTCATATTAATCTTGTCATTTCTAATATATACTGATTCTTCTAATCCGCGAACCCTACCGAGCCTACCCGCCTAGAATACTAGAAGGAGACATTCATGCATGATAATACTCCTGTGTATATTGCAAGAATTGTACGAAGCATTCAAGTTCTTCAAGAAATAAGGGTTTAAATCATGCCTTCCAAGGTTGGCCGCCATGTTCACCTGATTTAAATCCATTGAGAATTTATGGTCAATAATGAAAAAGGGAGATTATAAGATCCGACCAGAGCTAGAGTTTGCAGATGACATTGTGGCAATATTAAATATACTTATAGAAACTGCTAAAGAGGCCTGGAATTCAATAGATGAAGGTATTCTCTATAATCTTTCTACTACAATGCCAAATCGTATGGCTGTAGTTCCCGAGGCAAAAGGATAGTATACAAAATATTAAATGAAATTATATCTCTGCAGTATGTAATTACAGCAGAACCTCAATATAACGTTGAAAATATTTCATCA
>JAFEJD010002776.1:0-13204 GCA_018296065.1 Blastomyces percursus | reverse complement strand
CCTTTAGGATGCGATCTTCGGTGGTTTGACAAAATTTAGGCATATTGTGGTTGAGATATTAATATTTGAATAAGAATAGTATGGAAATATCATGAAATAGTTGAGGAAATATCATTGCGATGAAAATATCGTTTCGGTGGGACCCACCCAAAGGGGAAACTCGCGGGTGAGGTCTTGGCCACAATTACTGGCTAACAATGGATGACCGGAATAGGAAATTAGGGCTAGTGGGGGTGGACATTTCTATCACGTCACTCTCATCCGGGGAGTCGGGTTGGGTTATATGGTGAGGACTGTTCTAGAGGGATGTTAGGAAAGCAGTGTAGTGGTAGCCAGTTGATAGAGTCAGCGGTTTAACCACTTAGACATGTGAGCATAAATGTAAATATCAATAAGAATTCACGATGAATAGTTACATCTATCGCGTGAAGTTCAATGTGGTAATCACGGTCCTGTGATTGGCTACTTCTGCTGACATAACCGGCCCCGGCCCCTTCCCGAGGTTGGCGAAAAGAAAGACAACCTCGCGAGAATCCTCCTTCAAACAACCACGGACCATCACCGACGACGACTCAATTGATCTCTCGCACACAGCGTAGCAACCAGCAGTAGGAAGTCTGGGAATAAGGATAAGACGACGACAGCAACACCGTCTTTACGCATATTATCCCATCTGCAACACTCTTCTCTTTGATCTCGATTGGAGGGCATCCCCAAAGACACATCCGTCAAAATGGCCTCCCTACGCCCGACTTCCCGCCTGATCGCTGCCTCTCGCCCTCTCTTCCGCTCCTCTGTAGCCTCGAGATCTTATGCCACCGTGGAGTCCGGCTCCAAGATTGTAGATCAGACCCCGGCGACTTCGCAATCCCCCAGACTCAAGACTTTCAAGATCTACAGATGGAACCCGGACAAGCCCACCGAGAAGCCCTACATGCAAGACTACACCCTCGACCTGAATAAGACCGGCCCCATGGTACTGGATGCGTTAATTAGAATAAAGAACGAGCAGGATCCAACCTTGACCTTCCGGAGAAGTTGCAGAGAGGGCATCTGTGGTAGCTGTGCCATGAACATTGACGGCGTTAATACCTTGGCTTGCTTATGTATGTCCAACTTTTCATTTCCACATATTACTTAACCACATTGATTGATACTGAACTGTGAACTACACAGGCCGTATTCCTACCGAGTCTGCCAAAGAGTCCAGAATTTATCCCCTCCCCCACACCTACGTAGTCAAAGATCTAGTCCCCGATATGACCTACTTCTACAAACAATACAAATCAATCAAGCCCTACCTGCAGCGGGACGCCCCTTCTCCAGACGTATGTGCTTCACCAACTCTCTTACTCTCACGGTATAACCAACAATTTTATTTATAAAAATAAACCATCTCACAATTACATTCTAGGGCCGTGAACACCGCCAATCACCCGCTGACCGCAAGAAACTCGACGGACTTTACGAGTGCATTCTGTGCGCTTGCTGCTCAACCTCCTGCCCATCCTACTGGTGGAACTCGGAAGAATACCTTGGCCCCGCCCTGCTGCTTCAATCTTACCGGTGGCTGATCGACTCACGCGATGAGAAGACTGAGGAGCGCAAGGCTGATCTCGACAACAGCATGAGCGTGTACAGATGCCATACCATCCTCAACTGCTCGAGAACCTGCCCCAAGGGATTGAACCCCGGTTTGGCCATTGCGGAAATTAAGAAGATGATGGCCTTTGCATAGATATAGGATCGCGCAGGTCTTTCTTTTTCTTTTCAAAATTTACCATTTGTGTTTGTATCCTCCAACGGTTAGCGCCTGACGTGATGGTGCCATCTGCTACCTTTGGTACTACGGCTCTTTCATTCTCTTCTACAGTTCGATGACTTCCATGATGGATCTAACCTCCTAATAAAAAGAGCGAATAAAAGCCCTGGGTTCGCAGTCTCGCACATTGAACGTGCATGTCCTGGGATACTGAGAAATTCTCGCCCGTTCTTTTTTTGTTTATTTTCCTTTTCCATCAGGTTTTTAGCTTCTCTTGTCACATATCGTTCAATTTGTTGGTTTTTTTTTTTTTTTTTTCATTTGTTTCTGTTCCATTCTTTACCTCTGTACATATATGGAGAATCATCAATTTATAAAAAATGAAATGTCATAACCATATATATATATATACAATACCTATTGAATAGGCGCAAAAACTACAACACAAATGGAGAATGGAAAAAACGCTACGCCTTCCCGGTCGACCCCAACATATCTATGACCCCCTCCACCGCCTTCTGCATCGCCGCCGTTACCTCCTCATGCAAGACAGTAATAGGAACCTTCCCCGCCTTCTCGCTCTGCACCCGCACATACTCCCTATTAACTACCTTATTGACATTAACCTTCGACACCCCGCACTCAATACACTTGTCAAAAATCTCCTTCGTAAACGGATCCGCGCCATGCAACACAAGCTTCACCTTATCCCCCACCGCGTCCCTAATGCTCCTTAACCGGTCATACTCCAACCGGATCCCCCGCGGGCCATACTCGCCATGCACATTCCCAAAAGCAGGCGCGAGCCAATCAATCCCCGTCTCCACAAACTCCCCGCTCTCCTCCGGCGTCGTGAGCAGGCCTTCCAGCCCTCCCTCCGCCGTATCCGCCACCCCGTCTTCCCCGCCCTCGATCCGCCCCGGCTCCGCCTCGGTCGCTATTCCTCGCGCATTACAGTACGCCACCAGCTCCGCCGTCCGCGCCAGGTTCTCCGCCTTCTCGTAGTGGCTCATGTCGATCATGATGCTATCGAAGGTCAGCGGCTGCATGTCTGCCGCGCGCTTGATGATCTCGGCGCTCTGCGCGTGGTCCAAGTGTAACGTTATGGGCACGGAGGCGGCGCGGGCGGCGCTGGCGGCGGCGTGTACGAGGAGGCCGCCGGCGTATTCGATGGCCCAGGGGAAGAGGAGGATCATGGCTGGGGACCGTTTGGCTTCGGCGGCGCGGACGGTGGCCAGGATGCCTTCGAGGTTGTAGCAGCAAATTCCGGGGACGGCGTAGTTGCCGGCCACAGCGGCGTTGAGGAGGGGGAGGGCGCGGTTGGATTTTAGGGACATCTTGGGGATTGGTTTTATACTGTATGGCGTAGGCCTCTTTTTCGATTGAAATTGTATATTTGGTACTTTGTAAATGAGTCTAAAACAAAATTGAATGTTATAGAAGAGAGTAGTAAACTGTTCTCAGATGGTAAAAAAAGTCGAAAGGATATCATCCCAAATTTACATACTATAAGAATATCAGCGGGGTAGGAAGTGAGGGGTTATATAAACCTGAACGGCACTCTGATCTCATCCCATCTTCATCCCCGAACGAAGCTCCGCTATTTATCAAGACCCCACCTACTGTTCACGTCGAGGAAAACAAAGGACTTACCCTAGGACTCGTCGGGGTGAAGTCCGGCAACTTAACTAGATGCAACGGGAAGGCTTAAAATAGCTGCACCTTATACGATTTTTCATGGGGGTTTGGGATGCTTTAATATTGTCTTGTTCTTCCAGAGCTGACATAGTGGATCGTTGTCAAATCAATCAGGGGGTTGCTGTAATCTCCTACAGTGCGGCATGCCTTTTGAGAAACCCCACTTTGTTGCGAATTTTCTACTCCAGCTGGTTGGTAAATATCACAAATACCACAAATAAGAAATCCCACTAGTTTGCGAATCCCTGGGAATGGGAATTGGATATGCTGTGAAGATCATGGTAACAAGGCGGAAAGGGGTACAAGTCCTTTTATTCAATTTCCACAAAATCTATATGATATATAGTTAACTAAGAGACGACCTAAAACCCTTCAATAAACCTCAACAAAACCTCATTGAATTCATCCCTCGCTTCCAACTGAGTCAACAAGCCCCGCTGCCCGCTCCGACACGAAACACTTCAAATACCCAAACTTCTCAAACCCCAGAACCCTTTCATCATCTCATTAATGGCTTCAAGGTCAAACCGCTCAGCAGGCTTGCTGTAGGGCACGTCCAAGAATGC
Organism: Blastomyces percursus; assembly: GCA_018296065.1. NCBI lineage: Eukaryota > Fungi > Ascomycota > Eurotiomycetes > Onygenales > Ajellomycetaceae > Blastomyces > Blastomyces percursus. The sequence continues at coordinate 9,178 of JAFEJD010002776.1, read as the reverse complement.
CACGCTCGCAAGCCGCGTGGGGTAATAATAGTTCACGAGCTTCGAGAGTAGATAGCAGCCTATATCATGTCCCACGGCATGTACGGGCGCTGATATGTTCTCATGGTCCAGCAGCGCGATGAGGTCTGCGGACATCGTTTTGGCCCCCTGTACTCTGACAGCTCTGTTGGCTGTGTTAGGTACTCGGTTTCAGCTTCAGCAGTACTATTAGGTGCTGCTGCATTCTGGCCGTAGCCGAGCAGGTCAGGGGCAAGGACGCCATAGCCCTTTGCTGTGAAGAAGGTGATCTGGTGGCGCCAGTCGTAGCTGGAGGATGGAAAGCCGTGGAGGAAAAGGATAGTGCCAAAGGTGGTGCTGGTGCTGGTGGTAACGTTAGTGCTGGTGGTGCTTGGAAGGGAGTAGGAAAATGTATCTGTGCTGGGAAGTGGGGATGGTGTGAGCGCAGGCGAGGGAGGGGAAAGCGATGGTCGCCATATTGATTGCTTGCTTTAGTTGTCCGTGTGATAAAAAGTCCAGATTATGCCTCTAGATATGGATATCTCTATGTATTTTATATACTCGTCCTTTCAGTATGTATCCAGGGTCACCTATTTAGTTCCTCGCTGCCCAGCGCCCTCCCGAACCAGTCCGAGATGTCACGCTCTAGCAGTCATAACCTTAATCGAATTGTTATCCCTACAGCAGCTTTTGACCCGGGGACATTCTACTTAGAAAAGTCTCCGCAAGGGTCCACTCGAGACGAAGGAAGGAGGAAGCGCTTTAAGTGATAACTAGAGGGAGGAGTTCCATCAAAGCCGATATCAAACCCTCCCAGCCTTATTAAGGAAGGAGATTGAGTTGATTCTTCGAACTAACTAGCTAAGGCGAGGATTAGAGGATTAAAAGATGATGAAAAGGTGGGCATTCCTAATACTATGCAGGCATGCTGAAGTGTATGGTATGTGTGTAGATGAAAAAGAGATACTGTTCTTAATATTGACATCCGAAGTGTACGCGTGTACGCGTTACATTAGCTAGGTGATACGTGACGAGTGACGCTTGTGTGAACTTTCGCTCAGAGAGAGCCACAAGAGTCATAGAGTAAGGTATTAGAGCAAGAAAAATGCCATTGCTATTTTACACACATCCTCGCATGAATCATATGTACATGTGCAACCTGTGCCTAATCCCGCGAAGCCAGACAGCCCCTAATACCAAATTCCCAAATTCCCAAATTCCCAAATTCCCAAATTCTCAAATTCCCAAATGTAACCAAACAGACGAAATACCATGGAATTAAAACTCCCCTGTCCTGCGCGATCGACCCTCTGTCCCCTTTACAACACTTTCCGGCAAGTCTTCTTCACCAGGGCCCTCTGAATATCCGCTTGCAGCCTGCGGCTTCGCATGTCGAGTCCTATCCCCCTTCAGGATATTGGACTTGTCAATAGCTTCCTCCTCATCACGAGCTGTTCAATCGAAACGGGCAAGTCAGCGTAATTTTTCAACTATGGTTAAATTCTTGGAAAAAGGGAGAAACTTCCCCGGCCCTTGGTCGCTACTATTGGGAATATACAACGGGAAGACGAATGGGAGTAAGTTAGGAGGGGACGTACCAAGTTGTTCGTCCGTATTGGCCTCTGCACCGGAACCCATGGGGTCCTCGACAGGCGCTTGGTCGCTCTGGACAGACACGGGTCCTTTGGAAGTATAAGTAACTGTCCTGAGGAACACCGGAGACGGTGCCTGAGCATCGTTTTGTTCCTCATAGAGGTCTTCAGCCCTCCCTTTAGCTGGGTTGGACATGGTGAATGTATATTTGGCCGAGAGAGTGCAAGAGAAAAAAAGAAAAAGAAAAAAAGAAAAATTAGAGTAGGATAATAGACGAGTAAAACCTGACGTTTTTGCTGATAATCTGTTTCTCTTTCAGTTTTTGAAATGGTTAATCAAGCTGCTCAGTGAATTAGTGAACAGGGAGGCATCATCTAGTTTTATCTTCTTCTAGCTCCAATATCCCGAAGGCAAACTCAGGCGCATCGAATTTGCTAGCAGCTTCATAGCTTGAAAATATCGTTCACATATTTCATCACATTGAGGTCAGCTCCTAGGTATACCCCCCATGAAGGGGGCGATTTGGGTGTCGCAAGCCGATTAATATTCAGGGAAAACGATTAAGGTGCGTAAACCTCCGACGTCAATATGATGAAACAACGATTATCTTTTCCAAACAGCCAACCCGATAAAGGTAGTTATTAATGTTACAATTAAATAGAAACACCAGGGATGCGAGGAAGCATCAAATATCTTGATTTTGGGAAAAGCGTAATAAATGACCTACCATACAACAGCTACACAGAAGGCGCCGACATAACGGTCTGTGAGCCGAATATCAAGTCAATCGAAGTAAGGTTCTCAGAGAGAACTGGCATAACTTTGACCTCATATTTGAAGCTGCGGCGTGGATGAATAGGGGCCGCCTTGGAAAACGGACGAGTTAGCGGAAAGCTAATACGGTAGATTCGCGATATGTCAACAGGTTGAATCTGTCCGCAAACAATTCCACTAATTATTGACAAGACCAGACCACAACCGCCTGGGTCTAACATGTTTACTTACCCCCGTGTCCCGGATGCAGAATTCTTCCTCACAACTGGTGACGTGACTGCTCGGCTATGGAGTCGGAAGAGCGCCCGCCTACATACCAGTGGCACTGCCGAGTTTACGGCGGCTGGGCTGCGAGCCGAGAACAACTCAACGCAGGCACTTTTAGGGGAGTTGCCGTACCTGCTGTAACCTGCATCATGACATTAATAATGGGTCATGGCAAGCGGTGGGAGGTGGTTTGCTTTCCCATCTTGGGGTTCAATTCTTCTATCTTCTTCCGTCATGGGATGACAAGGGGTAGACAGTGAACACCAAGACGGAGTCTAACTGCGCAGAAATGCGTGTCAATGCACACAGCGATACGTTCGTGATTCTTTAGGGCGACATGATTTTTTGATGATATTGCGATGGAAAGGAATCACTACCACACCAAGATGCGGGCGCGCCAGGGGCAGGGGGAAAAGGGTTGACCTCCCAATCTCATCGTGCTGAGACACTGTGTTACGGTCCGGATTGGCAGTTTAAATCTCGACGAAGCAGGCTCACAAAGGAAACAAAAGATACTCAGACACGGATTAACTTCTGTGTTTGTGACCTCGCGTGCGCAGTTATACTTATATTAACGGAGCGTTGCAATCAACGATTGCTAGCGTATGGCCAACGGCTATATACAAGCAACAAGAGGCATTGAGGCGTATCAAATGGAGTCATTCCGATTTACGAGTCCTGACCCAGGAACAAACTACTGAAGGCTAATCTTTAGTTACTCCGTACACAGCAGAACAAAAAGGGACCGTGTCACCAGCTGAGACACCGAGCTTCCAAGGCACACCAACCCAGAAGCTGGTTTTCGAAAGCAAAGCGTACGGATGATCGTATTCTGTTATTCATCCCTGACGATCAGGGACCACACGCATTGATAGCTTTGATGTTCTCAACAAACTACAAACCATGATTTCTCCCGGCATCTCAAGGGCCTGCAACCCGCTCATTTTCTTTTCGAGCGAACTCACTCGCAAATTAAAAGGAGTCAGCTAAGGGCATCCTCCCTATTCGCCGTGGCAAGGCTAGAACGAGAGACTGCTAAAATGATCTCTTTGTTGTGTGCTACAGTGCTGCGCCATAAATTTTCATCCTTTTTTGACATATAACCAGAATATACTAGTCTGAAAAGTGGTTTAGAGCAGGCGAATAACTGGAGATTGTATGAGAGATTCATTCTTTGCTTCATTTCATTACATTCAATGACAATATTGAAAGAATAGTTGGTTAAAAACCAGTACTATTCTTCATTACATAAAATGAACAATCTCTTGAGTGCATTCCAACTATCATATGACTCTATAATTTATACAAACTATCAATGCATTCTAGTGGCATCTCACAAAGGAAGCAAATTTATGGCGCAGCACGGTGTCTGTATGTACAAAACAGACAAAACAGCTTCATTTTACGGTTTCCAGCGGCGCCAAAACTTTCTGAATCTCCTGCAGATCTCCCAGCATGCCCACCCCCTCTGGGTATAAAATCGATAGCCTTTTCTATCCCGGAGAGCTTTTGAGGAGACAAGCTTCCCGCAGAGCTTGCGCTTGCCATAACGCTATGGCTTGGTCACCTTCAATTGTGAGGAGATCATGATACGAGATTTATTTGTGACACCGTGTTGCCGATACGCGTGCGACGGAAGGAGCAAGATGACCAGGTCGATACCTGACTGTTGGATAATATATGTAGACCCTGAAAGAAGGCGGTTGGCTATAAATATGATATAGCAAACCCAAGCGGTCGCGTTTTCAAGCAGCAGAGTCGCAGGAAGGGAACACCCTGGCCAAAAAGGCTTTCTGCTTTGATGCCGTGCAATTTCAATGAAAATACCATTAATCATTTACCTCACTCATGCGAAATGCGGATGCGAATGATTTGCACTCCTATGCCCACATGTATGTTAGCAATAGTAATTAGCTGCCTCCGCAGCTGCTGCGCTCTGCACATATAAATACGTCGCCAGCACCCTTTCATTGGGCCCAGGACATGACGAAAACCATCTTTCAATTCATATTTACCTTGCTGCATACTTGAATCATCCTTCTCGAGTTCCAATTCCTCTCGGCAACGATGAAGTTCACGCTCCTTGCTACTCTTGCCCTCATCGGCACTGTTGTCGGCGCACAGACTTTGGTATGAATATTCAACCCCTCCATGTTTATTACAAGCAACAGTGTGAGCTAACCTCCATCAAGCTCCCTAATGGAGAGGACTGCAAGCAAGATGGGAGTATGGGGATTTGCGAGAGCGGGTACTGCGAGGTTCGTTTATTCCATTCCCCCCCGTCCAAGGTTTTTTGGGCGAAGTTCCTGGAAAAGCTGACTCCTTTACGAAACTACTAGCAACTCCCCAGGGAGAAAACAGGAACGTGCAAAGACGTGAAGAAGGACGACTAGAAACGGAGGTTTTTATATATCGCTACCTACCTAAGCAACAATGTTCTGGAAAAGTATATTATTATTATTATTATTATTATTATTATTAGCAGCACTTTGCAACATCTACTCCGTACTGGCCCTGGCCCCTATCCGATTCAATGCAGTTTTGTTTTGCCTTTTCATTTCAGGTTTCAACTTTTTCACAATAATTGCCCTGGACAAGAAATAATCAAGTTGTACGTATGGTAACTTATTATGGTGAATGTCCCAATCCATGAAATGCAGCCCACAGCCCGAAAGCCGTCGGGATGTAGGGTACAGTACATGTACAGTACATGTAGGGTACCCGCAGGATATGTAATGTATGGCCTATGCTGGAATGCTGGAACCGGCAGGCCGAAGCTGGCTAGGTAGTGTAGTGGTGGCCACTCCGCCCTGCTGTGGCCGTTGGCTAAACCCGCCAACATGACGAGGGAAACGTCAATATGATGCATCATTCAGTCAGAAACGAATAACTCTCCCCAGAGGCCAATTGAACTGGGAACATGAGTATTGCGAAACTTCAGTCAACTAATCCGGATGTCCTTCATGGGCCCTTGCTTTGGAAACTCAAAACCTCTCTGGAAGTTTGGACGTGCTAACTCCTGTTTCTGATATCAAAGTATGATGCAAACGAACGTGGTAGCAACGAATCCATCCCCCGTACCCGAACTCAACATTGGCGACTGGAATATTCGTTGTCTATCCAGAAAAAAAGAAAAAGGGGGGAAAAATGAAGGAAGAAATTCAGGAGCAAATTGGAAAATTCGCCATTAGACGTCAGACTGACGAGCAGGAGTTTTTTGAAAAGTGAGCGGGATACTTTCTGCGTTTCATGTCTATCTATATAAACCACCCCGGAGAACAATTGTAAGTCCCCAATCTACCTTCATCGAATATTCAGACACCTCCTCTTAAGAGTTCTGCTACGATACAAAGCAAAATAAAAATAAAAATAAGCCGACTACTACTTCTATTACGCCTACCATCTCACGAAACGAAAACCTACTCAAAATGACCTCCAACACCAACCCAGGCAACTTCGCCAACCGTCCCCACGACGAGGTTGAGGAAATCGCCAGAAAGGGCGGCCAGTCCAGCCACTCCGGCGGCTTTGCTAACATGGATCCAGCTAAGCAGGTTCGTCTCTTTTTTCTTTTTGCTTCCCCTTTCCCCAACTATACCTTAACCACCCCATATATTTTATTTGCTCGTTCAATAATGGCTAATATAATACTTTCCTTACTGGACAGCATGAAATCTCCTCTATGGGCGGCCAGTCCTCCGGCGGCAAATTCGAAGCTGGAAGTGAGCGAACACGCGAAGCTGCGCACCGAGGCGGTGAGGCTTCAGGCGGCAAGTTCGAGCCCGGCAGTGAGAGGGCGAAGGAGGCTGGACATAAGGGGGGGATGGCCCGTGGCGGGCATGATTATGAGGAATGATTGATTTTATTTGATGGATTTATTTATTATAGGGAGAAGGGTTGGGGCAAGTTGTGTTGTGGGTTGGATACATATTGAGTGATGCGTGTATGGATGTACGATGAATGATGTATGTTATTATGTATGGATATGTTTAGTGATGCATGGAAGACACCGTGTCAATGGAAGGCCGTGCAATATTTGAATTTCATTTCAGCTTTTTCTTAAGTAAAAGAGTGACATTTAGTTGGCGAGCATTTTCCGGCTCGTTGCAAATTAACAAACAACGTAGGAGCCATCCAGTCAACTTTCTCCACGTGGAATATTCGTGTACAGGAACGTAACGCCTGCGCAAGTTAATAATGATGCCACCACAATTGGATTGTATAAAACAGAATCGCCGACGGGGATCCCTAATAGCCCATGTTGATCGAGAGGGTCTACAACGACCTTTTAAGCCTTGACCGCAGCCGCCTCAAGACGACGGAACCCACCCTCAGCAGCAACTTTCCGCTGCAAGTCTACCATCCGGCACTGGTCGCCTGTCGGATCGTCGGACTCAGGCTCAAGGTCCCAGCTCAAGAACTTGTTCGTGTAGTTTGGTTCGAAGCTGGCATCTAGGATATCGAGCCGTTTGCCGTAGTTTGTCACCTTGACCCAGTCTCGCTGGACGTTCTTCAAATCCTTGCTGAAGTAGGCGAAGGAGCGTTCGAAAATCTTGCGGTTGACTGGCGTGCCCATGATGGGTTTGACGTCCACGTACTCCTCGTAGGCCTCCTTGGGGTTCGCGAGGACATAGTCGGTGGCCTTTTTGACGGCCTTGAGGAACTTGGAGACCTTCTCCGGGTTCTGGGAGATGAAAGCCTCGTTGCCGATGTACAGGATGGAGCAGAAACAGCAACAGCCAAGCTCCGCGAGCTGGTCGATGCGGAGCATCTGGACGTCGGAACGGGGGCGATTCTGTTCAGCTAGCCATTCCTCCAATTCGACCATCTGCACATTCTCGAGGCCGATGCCCGCGTCGATCTCACCGCGCTTGATTGCCTTGCTGATGTTCATGCCACAGCGGACTGCAGTGTAGTCGGATGCGGACATGTTGTAGTATTTGGTGAGTTCATCGATTTGGATCTGGAAAATTTTCGCGTAAGTGATTTATCAATATATTGTTAGGCCCGGGAGGAAGGGGGGGAGAGGAGGACCTTTCCGAATTCACCAACGTATCCAATCCGTTTGCCTTTGAGGGAGCGGAAGTCAGTTGTAATGCCGCTGTTCTTCAAGTAGACAATACCAGTAAAGGGCTCATCAAGCAGAGATCCGACGGAAACAACTGGGAAGTTGCGAGCTTTCGCCTAGATGAGTCTATGAGCATCGCTGTGGTCGTTACAGGTAGCAAAATGAGTCTGGACTAACAGCGAGGGTGTGGATCATGGCTTTGAAGCCCATGTCAACTTTTCCACTCCCAATGATCTCGGTCACGTCAGACGGATCATTAGGCTCGAGAAGGGCCACTTTGATGCCCTCGTCCTTGAAATAGCCCTTGGATTGCGCGAGGTAAAGGGGGATATGATACGGCGTCGCATGCCTTCACATCATTCAATTAAACTATTCTTAGAACACTGGGGTTGGATGTAGCTGGATGTTGCTGGATATATCAAGCATGCCCATCATCGAGCTCAAAAAAAAACATACCAATTAGTCAAGAAAGTAATCTTATCGGTCGACATGATGGCAACAAGAACGGTGCAAGTTCAAAAATTGAGGGTCACTGCCAGAGTCAGCATATCAACAACACCAACACAAATAGGGAGCCTTGGATATTAAGCGTAACATGTCCTTTCGCTGGAATTACCCAGATCAAGTTCAGACAGTATAATCTCAGAACGACCAGCTCCATGCGCCACCAGCTTGTTAAAGCCCCAATCCAATTCAGAAAAAAAGTGTGGCCGGATATGCATATATTATATCCACAAGGGCACAAGCTTTTAGAGACGAGAATGTCAATAATGACCGGGCGCTGAGTGGAACATGGAACTCATCGAACACCTGCCATGTGCACGCATGTTTTTGCAACAATACCTTGACCATTCAGCGGCAACTCCATTGCAAGGGAGGACGATGTCGCTATCCATGCTGAGCCGTACCCAGATGAAAAGCTGCTCGGAAGCTAGAGGCGAGGGCGTCGAATCGATTGAAAGAGAAGTATCGTTATCTTGGAAGCAAGCTGAGCTGGAATTGACGTTTGTTGTCTGACGGTGGAAGAAGGTAGTTACATGTAAATTCTTCGGTATGAGGTTGGGGGGGTTGGTTATATATATAGCCCGGAGCACGTGGTCATCCGTGCCCTAATTCGACCCCTCGGTGAGCCGGCGGTATCCTCTGCAGCGGCTAGAAAACGATAGTTGATTAATGACCTGGTCGTTGCGGAGGAGCGAGCGAAGCAAGGGAAGAAAGGTCAAAAGTTTGATCAATCTGCTCTCCGATTGATCAGAACTGAAGCAAGTTAGTTCCCCTGTTCACCCCCACAATTGCAGAGTTGTACGCAGCGTAACTACAGCGCATGAGTCATCGTAAGAGTAAACAACTTCAGCTTCATATCTGCTCCTCTCATCCATGTTGGCTTTGAATATTTATTAGTTATAACAAAAGAGATAACTAACTAGGGGGCATTTATTAACTAGTCATTATTATTATTAACGTAATCGATAAGCGAGC
>JAFEJD010002768.1:0-43116 GCA_018296065.1 Blastomyces percursus | reverse complement strand
GCTAACGCGAGGCCTGGATAACTGGTATTGTAATACTTTAGGCGATTCATTTCTGGCCCAGGGAAGGCCTTGGACTATCTGGTAAATCACGTTCACCCGGCTGTATTGGTTCAGTAGTAAAAATAGATTGATTTTGCTGAGAAAATCGGTTGGTTAGCTGGAAATACAAGTTGAAATTGGCGATGGTAACTGCATTATGCCTTTTCATACTATTCACCTAGTATCAGCTCCAGGAGTAACAGAGAAAATGATACTAGACCCCGACCAGCCGCCCGATAGAACTACTTATTTGACGTGTGTACAGAATTTCCATTCATTCGTTGTACAGTACCATCCACACATGACCTTATAATAATAAAATGCTAACCAGGGCCTTCAAAAACATCTGGGAAGCCCCGACCCCGTTTTTCCATTCCACTGGGAATGTTTTTGCCTCCTAGCATGGGCACTCGATCATGAAACAGAATCCAACAACCTTGATAGGACAGTACTATACGAAGCGATGAAGGAATTCTGCCAGGTCTATTCCATCTTGGAGTTGGACTATGGGCAAATTGAGGGCCCCGAACAGGATTGGTATTCTGTGCCTGGGGAAGAGCTAGGTAGAATACACAAACCACACCATTTCAATCCACAGGTTTCTTTATGTGGCCATGAGGATGACACTTCGTTCCAGTATGTCGGAACAAACCCCCTCATCGATGCGACAGATTTCCTCCGGGAGTTAGTCACGCGTGACACTTTCAAACACTCTCCCCTCAATCATGATATTCGGAAGCATGCCGTTAAGGATCCATTCGACAAAATCCCGTTTGACAAACTTCACAACATGCCTTGGCTTTCTGGAAGCTCAATCTGTGCCCTCTCAATGGCATCATGGGCAATCACCAGTGGCACGCGTTACAACGGCTTTTGGAGGAAGCTCTTTGCTCAAGAAACGGACTGGCTTTGGGAGATAAACGATATTCTTTGATGATGACGGCGGGGAAGACAGTGATGGGCGAGGCGGGTAACGATGACAACGGAGACAGCGGTGGTAGTGGAAGTGGAATCCCCGACGACTTGAGTCTGAAACGACCCTACCCCTACCTAGACGAAGAGACGACCCCAACCCACGCCATAGACGCTGACTTTATGAGTCTAGGCAACCGACGACCCATTTCGCGTCCGTGCCAGCTGAGGTATATTTCAAATAAAAAATTGAAGCAAAAAGCCGCTGACGGCGTTGAAGGAGCGAAGGAATGATTCATTAAAAATGTCTCCATTTCACGCTATTTTCAGGAACCTTTCGTAAATAGCCGGGTCAGTATCGCGCTGCTTTTGTTTCGTCACTTACCATGCATCAGAAACCAATTCGATTTAACCTTATCGTATAATCAACTATTTAGTGGACTGAGTATTTCCATCTTATCTTTGAGTAGTTACAAATTGCAGTGTCCGAGGATAGACAATCGGGGAAGGAGAAACGCGTCCCCTAGAGTTTGCCAAGCCTCAGGCGCGCCACCGCCCGTACATTTCACGCAACCAATTAGTTACACAGTAACTATTCATCCACAGTCGTACCCAGCCGAAATTTGAGAACTACGCAAGTCATATAAGACAAACGTCCCTATGCCACTTAAACTGTACAAAATCGGGATTTCCTCGCGCGCGAGCTGGACATGGCGAAAACACTTCAAATTTTATCTGTCACCAGACTCTCACAGCAGACAGACATGACATGACAGGAGGCTAAAACAAATAAACTCTTTTCCTCCGGTGCAATGGGCCTTACCTGCTACTTAGGCATGGGAGAGTTGGAAACACGCCCTTCAAATCGCCGTGGTCGATTTCGCCGTGGCCGTCTGGTCACTCAATGCGACTCCAGGCTTCCCTACCCTTCCCAACGAATATACAACCACAGTGGAGTAAAACGAATGACTCATATCTCAGCTACTGGGGCAAAAGAGCTCAATCACCACCAGTTAACACTGGAGGAAGAGGGGCTGGCTCACAGCAGGGAGAGCTAGCCATGGCTGACATCGTACATTTGAATCTCCCAATGCGGAACGGATGGATATTCCCCCATGCCTGCAAAATATCACTACAGGTATGGTAGCGTGGACACTTGAAAATATGTACGCTTGATACCCTGGGGCGTGTAATTTCGTATAGGAGGAGGGATATACAGGAGTTCCGAAAAGGTGAAATGGCACCTACAACGCGTCACTGAGGTGGGACCTCTGGAGTAGATTCGGGCTCGGGCTCGGGCTCGGGCCCAGGCTCCCCTTGCGTGTAAAATCTTAAGACGTGACGATTGTTCATCTATAGATATTTAGTCCAGTCATATATTATAACGACAATGAGCGGCAGGTATAGCTGGTTTGTTTAATTGCCCCCTACATCAGCTTGCTCCCTATTGGTTATTGATTACGCGTAGCATGTAGTGGAGAATTAGAGAATTGTGATACAGTTCGCAGATGTGTTTCTTCTAGGATAATGTTAACGCTTGAACGGTGAGCGCCGACGTATATGTCGCGCTACATAGTTGGTGATGGATAGATCTGAATTAACAGCGATGATTGTTCTAAAGGTGAATTTGGGAAATTCTACGTGCCTAATTACTGAGATTCATCTGGTTTTCTATGTTGTCAAGATATTGGCTTTTGAACGGTCTCAGAGAATCCATCGTCCGTAAAAGGCAAATACATATATATGTATGCGTATATTCTAGCAGCGCATTCGCAGCCTCTATAAAAATACCCAACTACAACCACCAGAACATGAGAAAAACTACTTCTTACCGTAGACACCATCAAAGGCAAGATCGAAAATATGAAACAAAGGAATAAAATAATATATCTAACGGAATTTAACTGTACAATACGGATTAGTCTACGCCCAGTTCACGCAGGTAAAAATCCAGAATCACGTGGCAATACCATATACTATGTAGTAAGGTTCTGGCGCGGAAAACTCCCCGTTTGACGTTGATTTCTTGGAAATTTGTCGTAAAAACATGATAGAATCAGTAAAAGCTCAGTACGCCTATGTTCAATATTAAGATACACCACGTATAGTTAGATGGCGGGAAAGCAACTATACGTAAGCGACGTGCGCGCCGATCGTGCCACGGATAAATGGAACTGCAACAAGATCCATAACCCGTGAACGGAAACGGCGGAAATCAACAAAGGATCATACGCGGCTATACGGGCAGAGATTGATATTAGACACTATAACAAATGGAAAATACGCGTCCGATATCGACATAGACCATAAAACTGTCGAATTTACCATGATGGAAATTGGGAGGACAAAATCAGTGTCAGAAAGGAAGGCCAGACTGCAATTTCATTCGATAAATTCTTGATCTCAAGAATTGCCACCAGGATAACGTTAATGGATGGCTACAAACAGCGAATAAAAAATGTGAAAACACTGGTTCGTATGATACAAGTAATAAGACTCCACGGCCACCAGCCCACCCAGAGAAAAAGGCATGGGGGAAAAGGAAAGAAAAACGAAACCCTGCGAATAAACCCATGAATAACCGCAATAATAAAGAAATGTAACACCACGAAGCCAATATCGTAGAAGGAAAAACCGGATCGTTAAAAGAAGAGGTATATGAATATTTTGTGCACGTTTAACCACCGAAACCGTAGAGAGTACCTGTGAAAAAAGAAGAGCTGTTAGAGACGCGTCGAAAAGAATACATATAAAACCAAATGATGTTGAAGGGTAAACTCACGTCCTTGTCTCTTAAGAGCATAGACAACGTCTAGTGATGTGACTGTCTTTCTCTTGGCGTGCTCAGTGTATGTGACGGCATCGCGGATGACACTTTCGAGGAAGCTCTTGAGGACACCACGGGTTTCTTCGTAGATCATGGCGGAGATACGCTTGACACCGCCACGGCGAGCAAGACGACGGATAGCGGGCTTGGTGATACCCTGGATGTTGTCTCGTAGAATCTTGCGATGGCGCTTGGCACCACCCTTTCCGAGACCCTTGCCTCCTTTGCCGCCTGTTGAGTGATTTGTTAGGTTTTTTGGGTCACCTTGATGAGGATGGGACGCGTCTTTCGACACCAGGTGTGTTAACTTACGTCCAGTCATGTTGATAGAGTTTTGTTTTTGTTTAAAAAAGGTAGTGAGTAGTGTTTGAGAATGGTATGATACCGTAGGAATAGACGCGTGGAAGAAGCTTGTTGATGTGAGAGTATGGGAGGAAGAGGAGAGAAGAAGCAGAAGAGAAGTCGGAGAGCTGCTGTATTTGAATGCGGCGAGGGATACCTGTGATCACGACGCTAGGGGCTGATCCGGCCAATCACAGCTCGTGATGACTCAGCCAACCCAACCCGTGATCTGTAAATGCCCAGTGATACAGTGACAATTCCGCCACCGCGACTGATCCTGCGACAGCACTCTTCACAACGTTGATCTGAACTGAAAAACGAGTGATTTCGAATCGAGTCACTACGCAAATTTGGACGTAAACGCTTGAATTACAATTTGAAAAGGTTGGCAGTGGGATCAGAAACAGACAGCAACTGGATCTAGATAGCTGATCCTGCACGCTGATTGGCTGATGCTGGGTGATTCTCGCTTAGCGCTGGCTGAACCTTGACCCGGCCGCCAGATCAGTCTTTGTGTCCCTTTTTGCCCTCAGAAAACAGCAGCCCAAATCAGCCCTTACCAAGTGCTGCTTTCCAGCACCTTTTTCTGATCAAAAACCGAACCGCGCTAGTACGGCAGATTTCCCCCATCAAAACTGCGCAGGCAAATAACTCGCCCAGCGAAAACTCAAAGATCACCCACTTGGGTCGTCTCGCTACTACAAATACCTTCCCCCCACCCATTTTCCTCCCTCTTTCTTACAACCTCCCAACTTGCTCCTTACGTCGTCGTCATCAACCACCATCCACCACCTTCATCAACAACCACATCTTTCATCAATATATCCATCTCTAAATAACTCTCAATACATTCAAGATGGCCAGAACCAAGCAAACTGCCCGTAAGTTATTACCCTTGTCTTCTGCTGCACACCTCACTGTCACCCTAATTCCTGCGTTGTTTGGTGGTTGGTCGCTCGGTCGCGTCATGCCACCGCTACACCATTCCTTCATCAACACACCCTATCCACAACCACATCACTCCCCATTCATATACCATCCACCAAACACTAACGTGATGTCCTACAGGTAAATCTACCGGAGGCAAGGTCCCCCGTAAGCAGCTCGCCTCCAAGGCAGCTCGCAAAGCCCCTCCATCCACTGGTGGTGTCAAGAAGCCCCATCGCTATAAGCCTGGTAAGTATAATTTTCCCAATCTCAACGCGTCTCTCGATAAAAACAGTCATCTAACGCGTCAAAACAGGTACCGTCGCTCTCCGTGAGATCCGTCGTTACCAGAAGTCTACCGAGCTCCTCATCCGCAAGCTCCCCTTCCAGCGCCTTGTCCGTGAAATCGCCCAGGACTTTAAGTCGGACCTGCGCTTCCAGTCCTCCGCCATTGGTGCTCTTCAAGAGTCCGTTGAGGCTTATCTCGTCTCGCTCTTCGAAGATACCAACCTGTGCGCCATCCACGCCAAGCGTGTCACCATCCAGTCGAAAGACATCCAACTCGCCCGTCGTCTGCGCGGTGAACGGTCGTCTTAAAATAAATAGTTTTTGTATCTTGTTTTTCATGACGAATGGGTTTTTTGCGTGTTTTTTGCTGCACCAAGGTGTTTTAATGGCTGTCGTCTCTTATGACTGGTGAGACGATGGCTTCTCTTTTTCCATTTGGGTTTTCTAGTTTGCCGGTTTCATTTTTATTTATTAGCACATTAAACGTGTGAGATCGTTGCGATCACAGTGGCAAAGGCGGTTGGGAATTCGGTCAAAGGCGCACTTCGTTAATAATTCTGCTTTATTCGTTGTATATTATGTGCGAATTTTTTCTTCACTTGAGACAAATAAAATCAACACAGATTCGGTTTGTCATTCAATACTTTCTATCTCGCCAGTCTCCTGCTCTCCATAGTCTCGCTATCTATCGTGTTAGGCATGTAGTGTAGTTTCACGCTTTTGTCGACTATTGATGAACCACGGTCGCATTGTTAACAGGCGTCACGGGCCCTAAACGTGGGTATGTCTGGTGCCCAACAGCTCGTTAATAAAAGCCGACGTCCTTTTATAGTAAATAGCAATAGTAACTGTTAGATGCCTCTCTTCATATTTAAGTCGCCACACACTTTTCACGTACTATTATTAAACATTTTCCAAAATCGCCCATCTCGTCCCCTCGGATTTGTAAAGTGAAATTTCCCTTGATTTTAATAAACGGGTTAGCCAAATTACTATTGTATGAAGCAGCGGCCTTTTGAAGCTACCTGGTAGAACAATCGTCGATTTTGAGATTTGCGTTTTGGGAGCTTTTGAAGTTGTAGTTATATTCTAGACGCCCCTCTATCTACGTAAACTAAGTTTCCTAGTGATTTTCTCGTATGAGCTGTAAAATCTATAGAGAAAATGGATTTATAGTAATAGTGGGTTGAATCGGTAGGTGGCATTTGGTTGTCTCGAATACAAAAATGCAGGTGCAAGAAATATATATATTTCCATCGCGCGTTTTGCACATATGACGACTCGTCGAATGGGTGAAAAAGGTACTCTATATATTCGTTCCCTTTGAAAAAAAAGTATTCTCCTTTACAAGTAATATTTGATCTGATCCTACGAAAGCTATCCGTTATCTATACACATCCCCTATTAACTCTCGTAGCACGCAGGAAAAATGCTCGTCTAGAGCGGCAGCAGGAGATGCTGACTAAGAAATCGCCAACCTTTCGGCGCACCGAGGGGCTTGATTAATATACAGGATTTTCGGCGATAGAAGAGCGCAATACTTCATTTTACTTTTGTCAGTAATTAAGGTTCTATCTATCTAGTCTCCGTACGATCGGTCTATCCCGCATGGGCGCTGAAAGATGGGCCGCGGCTTGGCAGCGTGGAGCCTTGGCACGGATTTCTGTTTCCCCATACGGCAGTGTTCCCTTTTTGGAAGCTTTCGGAAACAGGGCTGGGGATTTCGGTGGCTGCCGTTAGAAACAACCGAGCCCCAAGATAACTGACTGACTGCCTAGGTACATACGGACTTGTGACTCCTCTGACGTTATTAAAATCCCCGGACTTCTCTGGCTACCCAATCCTTTAATTCTTATATTCTGTTCCTATTTTATTTTGTCTCTTTCTCTCGCCATATTGTGTCAGTGCAAATGATTACATCTCCGAAAACAAGCGGGTATATTCAGTCCCGTCCGTCTCCTCGATAGACAGCCCCTCGTGTGCATCTGCCAAGTGCAGCCGAGTGGGGGAAAGCAGTTTCTGGCAAAAGACCGAAAGGAGACGAGAGATACTTTCCAATTTGCTTATCTATTTCCGTGTCAAACCTACAAACCCCTGGGCAGTGCGCGAAGGGATAAGCGCAACGAACAATACTAGAAGGAGGCGGAAGAAGACAAGAGGAAGACGGGAACGAAATGCGCCTCATAATCGCGGGCGGTCCACGAACCCTCGTCGCAGCTGCAACTGCTAGTATAGTCACAACAACCCGACTAACAGCAACGAGGCAGTGGGATAACCTGTCATGTCGGCACCAATATCATCCCCGCGGAGTGGTGAGGAGGAAAAGGACAGTGGGAAGAGAGTACTCGACGACGTCTGTTTGCATGTCCCCATCGCCGCAGCATCAGGATCCCAATACATCCTTTGGCCAGGGTGCACCTCCGCCCCTACCTCCATCACCGATCTCATCGTTGTCTTCTTCATATGTGGCCGGGACGCCAAAAGAGTTGGACGGAGTCGACGTGCCGCAGCTCACAAACGCATCTTCGCAGCAGTTGAGAAATAGTAACCTTCCTCCCACTCCGTCACAAGACATAAAACAGCAAGAACAAGACCAAGAACAAGCGTCAGCTTCTCCTTCCGAGTCGTCTCAAATATCCGCCGGCGCATCTGATCCTGCCATGCCCGCCACGGCCATAGTAGCAGCAGCAGGAGCAGCAGCAGCAGCAGCAACAAAGAATGCCACCACAGCACAACCGTCATCATCCTCGTCTACAACACCTAGATCCCTTAAGCAAACCATCCAAGCAAGCGCCATCGGGCGCGCTGCAAATTTCTACAGTCGCATGCAAAGTCGCAGACCGTACTGGACACAGCTGTGGTGTACGTTATTTATATATTTATGTGGGGATTTAAGTGCGCAGTTGTTTGTGGGAGATGGTGGGGGGAAAGATGAAAACAAAATCAAGGAGAAGAAGGTAGAGAAGGAAGAGAAAGGCGGTGCTAATGATGAGGTGGAGAGGGAGGAGGGGATGATGGCACGATACGATCCACTGAGGACGGTTAGACATTTGATGGTTGGTGGTCTGGCTGCTGTGCCAGGGTATAAATGGTATGTTTTTTGATTCTCCCCCCCATTTGCTAAATCCGTTCAGAAAATACGAAGTTTTCCTACTTAACAGTCTCCTGACTTCCTTTAAATAGGTTCATGTTCCTTCACAACAACTTCAACTTCCCCTCCAAACACCGCATCTTCTCAATCTTCATAAAAGTAGCCATCAACCAAACCTGCTTCACCCCAATCTTCAACGCATATTTCTTCTCTATGCAATCCTTGCTCGCCGGCACCTCGCTCACGGAAACATGGGAGCGCCTCAAACTGGCATTACCTACTAGTATCGTGAATAGCGCTAAGCTGTGGCCGGCTGTCACGGCATTTATGTTCATGTATGTTGATCCGCAGTTTCGGAGCATTTTTGCCGGTACTATTGCGGTCGGGTGGCAGACGTATCTCAGCTGGCTGAATCAAAAGGCGGCGAGGGATGTTGAGGCCGCGGAGGAGACGCAGGCGCAAGCTCTGGCTGTGAAGAAGCAGAGCGTGGGAGGGGTAGGGGTTGATGGTGCGACTGCAACCGCTGCTGTGGCGGCAGTGTCTGCTTGAAATTTTGAACACTACTTTTCTGCTTTACCATTCGAAGCTACCAGTCCTTTGAAGGATTCTTTCATTTTAGATTCACTTTTTCTTTTGTATTTTCCCGTTTTTCAATGGCTTTAGAGCAGTGATGATCTGGTGTTTGGTGATCATAGCTTCTTTTTAAACTCTCAAGTGGGCATTTTACGCACGTTGGGAATGGTTAGAAATGTATATAGATTTGATACCTATAGATGAAGAGGGGATGGAGTTATCGTTATCTTTGAATAGACAAGATAAAATAAACTGCCTTTCCTTCCTTCTCTTCTTATGACGGTTCGTGAATGTCTCCTCGCCGACGCGACATTGCCAATTACTAAGCGCTTGCTTAGTTAAACCAGTTTAGTTGTAGCCGACTTTCAACTGCCAGGGATAACCACCAGAGGACAAAAACAATGAATCATAATGATATATAGCCGTCACGATGAACTAGGTACTCTAAAAACATAAATCGAAAATAAGCCATCCCAAAACACAAACACCATGACCAGCACCCACACCAGTTTTCTCAAATGAGCCAACCAGGTGCCCTCGAGAACTCCGTCTCGCTATCTCTACCGCAACCCCCCACAGCCCCAACACCCGTAATATCGACACAAGAGAGCACATCGATAGGGGGAAATACATTCAGCAACACAGTCGAAAGCGCGGCCAGCAGCGACTACGGATCCGACTTCTCCCCTGACGAGGAGGAGCTGTTGAATTTGCTGCTGGCGCGGATTGGCGAGCGCCACGAGCGGACGAGTGTTATTTCTGGCTCTGGCTCCGGTTCTCCTTCTGCATTTGCTACGCCTGCACTCTCGCCTCTTGAGGTATCTTCTGACCCTGATGGTGGAGGGATAGAGAGTGCTGTTGCTGCGATTGATGTTTCTGAGGCGTCTGTGGATTTTCACTTTCAGTCCTTATCGCTGCCGCCGGTGACGGACATTGAAGATCATGCGGGTATATCGAGGGATAGGGTACCTAGGGTCCTGGGCAGGGCGAAGTGGTGTTCTATCTCTCAGAGGGCGGGGTGGGGGGGGGGGAAGGGCAAGGGATGGATGGAACAGGGGATTGGCAGTTGGAGTGGTGCGTTTGACCCTTGATATCTCTTTGTTTGTTTTGTTCATTATTTCTTGATATTTCTCGTTTCTTCCTTGTATACGTTGTAGGTCCCGCCCGTTGCGATTCTTACAAGATTGGCTAACCCTTCTGACACTCAAGCGTTTAGCTGAGCACCCGAATTCGCCTGAGGGACGGGAGCGAGAGAGACAGAGAGAGCTTGAGCGGGAACAGAAGCAGGTAGCTGCGGATCAGGGCGCTCAAGACGGGAATACGAATGGGGATGGTCTGCCGGTTCCGGATATGCGGTCTCCCCTTGAACGCTTCCGGAAACCACCTAGGAAAGCTTTGTCGGTTACAGATCTAGTTTCTCCCGCCTGGTGCGAGTTACAGTATTGGTATACCTTGACAAAGTTTGGGCGAAAGAGGGCTACCCCGGCGATGAAGCAGGGAACTGTGGTTCATAAGGAGTTAGAAGACCAAGTGCATACGACTGTCCCTGTCGATATTATGACGAGAGAAGATGGGTGGGCTCTGCGACTATGGAATGTTATACAGGGGTTGCGTACACTACGGGTTTCGGGGATGACTAGAGAATTGGAAGTTTGGGGGAATATTGATGGAGAAATCGTGACAGGCATAATTGACCAGCTGTCCTATGAGTGTCCAGATGAGGAGCTGGAGGCATCCGCAGAAGCGAGTTACGCAGACTTCAGGACGTCTAAAGCCCTGCTCCCGGAATATCAGACCTCGATTACGGAATTCTTTCTTTCTCCGGCTGGTGGTGGGAGAAGGCTGTCTGATATTGGGGTGGCGAAACGTGAAAAGGATGTGGTATCTTCGACGTCGAGGCCGCCGTCAAAGAAGATATACATCACAGATATCAAGACGCGCGGGAAGAGCAGCCGTTCTATTCCAACTGTTAACAGTGTTGGCTTTCGCCCTACCCACCTCCAGCTACAACTATATTATCATTTCCTCACCCGCCTCGCTACCTCTGAGGATGTCACAATTGACGCCATCGCAGCACGATATGGCCTCAAAACCGACAAGCCATTCTCCGACTCCTTCATCGCACAAGTAGGCAGCCTAAACGAACAATTCTTCGACGCGCCACAAGACCTAGATGCGGACTATGTCCTTCCTTCTAGTACAGAAGGTGAAAATTCCCCTTCCAGCAGCCAAGACTCAATGAGCATCCTCCTCGAACACAATTCCCTCTCGCGTCTTTGGACACTCATGAAATCTCAACATCGGCTCACTTTCCTCCCCCCAAACGCCAACACCGCCAACACCGCCACCACTACCAGCACCACCACCAACCTCCAGCCCCAAGATGACCTCCAACAAGACACCCCGGCCCTTACCACCCTCCTCTCTCCCGTCCTAACAGCCACCTACATAACGCCATCATCCTCCAGCCTCGATGAATCCATGCAATATCTCGGCAGCCGCTCCTTCCTCTTCAACCCATCATCCCTCTACAGCTACCTCTCCGATGAAATGAACTGGTGGCGCGGGCACAGACAACCGCGCGGCGTACCGGTTATGGAGGCGTGGAAGTGCCGAATATGCGAGTTTAGAGAGGAGTGCATGTGGCGACGGGAGATGGAGGGGAAGCTGGCGGTTAATAAGAGGCGTAAGAGGAGTGGCGGGGAGGTGAATGGGGAGAGGCCGATGGCACCTGCGGATGGAAATGGGAATGTAGGGAACGAAGGGGTTGAGGATGTGTCTGGGCAGAGTGTCGTATAAGGTAGTTGCGGCTCCTCCCGCCCTGCCTTGGATATGGTTACCCATGGCCTTGACGCCATGTACTGTACTTTTTGCTTAACGAATTGTATAATATATTCCTCCACTTGTTTTTAGGGTTCTTGCTTGTTTTTGGAGCGGGTTGTGGAATGGTTTTGTTTTTGGAAGTTTCCTGCATATACTTAGTCTTATTTGCTTTTTCTGTTTTTCATCAGATACTTAGCTATATTACATGCCATGCTCATGAATTTTCTGGGACTCTCAGCTTTAAATATACTAAGGGAGTGTTCTACTTTCCGATTTCCGGTCTTCGGGGAAGTATTATTCTGATTCCATTCTTCTCTTTACCCTTCCCTTTTTCTGACTTCTTCACGGATTCATAGAAAGTATGTAATGTTTCAGGAGGATCAAAATACATTGTTCAGCTGGAATATTGAGGTCATAAGCTAGAATAATAAGAAATTGCTTTTTCTATTTCATATTTCTGAATGTTAAACCATGTAACTGTTCACCAGCAGCTGGCCAAAACCGTAAAATTATATATGCACCTTTTGTTCCTTCTTAAAACAAACAAACCATTTCCCCCTGTCTACCTCGCTATATAATTTCACCTCAATAAAGCTTCGATAGCCAGTATGTTTTTAGACAGCATTCAGTAAGCATTGCGAGATGCACGGCAGAGCATCTCCTACGATGACATATCGTCATCGTTCGGTTGTAGGCCTATTACAGCATTCTATACGAAAGGAGAAAAAGATTAGTTAGTTCTCCTGATGGGAGTGCCCTAATGGATGAAAGATAGGATGGAGGGGAGACTCAAAGACATACCCTGGCATCTTCGTAGACGGGCGTAATGTCGGTCCAGTATTCACACTATTTCCCGGAAGAACATTCGTTGTTAGTCTCATCCGACAAAAAGAAAAAGAAGATAAGAAGAAAAAAAGAAGGTTGATCTCCGCTTACCTGATAGACCCCTTGTGCCACCAAAGCCTCCAGGCCGGGCAACACTGTCCATCCCGAATCATTAGCCAACTGCATCAGTGACGTGACGGATGGCTTATACGCCATTTCCAGCAAGATCCGCTTTGTGCTGATGCCAAGCGCCTGCTCAGCGTCCGAATTCGCTTTTTCGCATAGATCGAAGAGCTCGCAGAGAACCTCTCGCATGTGGGGCTCGATCGGCTTATCGCCAGGTATCGTCCCAATTGCCACTGTGGGTAAAGATTCTAGCGCCTTCACGTCTTCCAGGATACGGATGTCGTGGCCCGGGGGAAACGTGGAAGTCATGCTGGAAAGCTTGTCTGGGGAGCGGCCTACAACGTAAATGGGAGAGTAGCCCATACTTCGAAGGGCGAAGATCGCTGCGCGGGCCGTTCCGCCGCCTCCGATAACTAGACCTGCGGAAGTGGTGGTGGGCGTGGCTGCGGAATAGGCACCTGCGTCGCTGAGGCAACGGACCATGCCTTGCCAATCCGTGTTGCGGCCGATAAGGCGCGGGGCTTGGAATTTGTCGTCTGGTGCTGGCGGGGCGCAGACAATGGTATTTACTGCACCAATGGACACTGCTTCAGGTGCTATTTCATCGAGGAGGGGCATGATGTCTAGTTTTAAGGGGATCGTGACTGAGGCACCGCCAAACTCTGGGGAGCGGATGAATTGTTTGACGACCTCGGGATCTTCAGTTTCTAGAGTCCCGTAGGTATGTGGGAGACCCATTTGTCTGAAAAGAGCGTTGTGCATTGCTGGAGATCTAGAGGCAGAGAGGGGGTTGCCGATGACTGCGAATGTTTTTGCCTTGATCTCGCCAATGAGAGAGAGACCTTTTCGGATCTCCCTGGCGGAAAGTTGACCAGGAGCAGCTTTGAAGGGTAGGCTAGGATGGGATACTGGTGTCATGAAGCCATTTAGCATCCGGCTTAGCTGGCCCTTGTCGCCCATATTGATGGCGATCATTGGAACGTCGTGTTTCTCCTCTGCCCAGGTTTTGAATTTCTTCAGTGAAGCGTTGTCGTCAAGTGATTTTGCAATACCAACAAGTTTGATCACATCCCCATACTGAAGAGCCTTGTTGTAGAACTGGATCCATGAGCCATTCGCCCATGATAGCTCTCCTTTGAGATCGTGGTGAGAGGCGATGATTTTCGAAAAGCCTTTCATTTCAGTGACAGTGCGCAGGAGCTGCTCTGGAAACGATATTTCCAGATCCACAAATTCGGATCCCATTCGGATCGCAAGCCGGTAGAGTTGCCAGGCAGCATCGTAAGCGTCGTCCGGGAATCGGCCACCTTGGGCCTTTGTGCGGATAGTAAACACTAGAGGTACTGAGGTACGGCTATGCAGCACGGATATTTGCTCAGCAACATAGTCCATAGACGGGATCTCACTGTTAGATTGGGGATCCTTGAGCAAATCGACTCGCAATTCCACAGCATCTGAACCCAACGTGACTTCTTTCAAGATGGGGGCAGCCGGGGCGAGATCAGGAAGTGTTAGCGAAACGAAGAAAGTATTTTCCTTCGATCTCATCTGCGCAAGGCTGTCCACCTGTCCAGTGATGACTTTTAAGAAACGATTGAAGCTTCCCAAAATCTGTGCCATCCCGTCCAAGCCTGATAAGCGGCTGAAATACTGGACATTGCTGCATTCCTGATACCATGGCTTTCGACGCAGCCAGACACTCATCATGTCCTCAACATAAGCTGGGCGTGTCTTGTCAATTTTCAAGAAATCCATGATTTCTTTGATGTCTCGCATGACAAGTATGACATTGCCTTTAGTTTTATGATATTGTATCAAGAGTTTGCGAGCCTCAGGCGTTTCAACAATACCTCCACCACAGGCAAAAATGTACCCGGTTGGTTTTTCAGTCATTACCTTCCGCAGTAGTGAGAGTTCGGCTTCCCTGAATCCTTCCCAGCCCCTTTGCTTGATCAGTTCGGGAATAGTTATACCCTCAGTTCTTTCGAGCTCGTCGTCCAAATCAACAAACGGACGCTGGAGAGCCTTGGAAACCCATACACCGCTTGTTGTCTTTCCCGCACCTCGCATGCCGATGATGAAGATCGATGCAGCAGGTTTGTCTAGATGGACGATACCCCCCGTTCCTGTCTTCTTTTCCATTTCCTTCCCATCCAACTTCACCTTGAAAGTCTGAGCTAGGCTGTCCCACCAGCCGGGCCACGTTTTGCCGACACATTCCTTTTCGAGAATCAGAGTCGGTTGGGGAGTCACCAACGAGAGGACGCTGAAACTCATCGCAACCCGGTGGTCGTCATAGCAGTACACACCGTTTGACGGGTGGCGCAGAGTCGAGCGGCCTATGCCGTCGATTTCGAGGCCATCGTCATGTTCTCGGCAAGTGACCCCAAATTTGGCAAGTTCACCCTTCATAGCCTTAATTCTGTTACATTCTTTGACCCTTTGGTTTGCGATACCGAATATCCGTGTGGTGTGGTTCGATCCCTCACCTCTCGCAACAGCAGCAAGAACTGACGCTGTCAGGAATGCATCTGTCATGGGCTCCATGTCTACATTGGGCAGCGGTCTCAGTATTCCGTTAGCAGGGCCAGTGACCGTAGTCGAGAAATCCTTCTGATCGACGGTGCAACCCATTGGCCGCAGTACCTCAACTGCGAATCGAGCATCTCCTTGAAGCGACTTTGATCCGATATTAGGGACAGTACAGGAGGTGCCCGTGATCGCAGCAACCGCCAGCGGATATGTGGCAGAGCTGGCATCGCTTTCAACGATATATTCTGCGGGATTGGTATAGAAACCAAGAGGAATATGGTAAGTGTGCTCTTCAGTCTCAGATTTTTTGACATCGATACCAAACGACCGCATCATTGCAGTGGTCATGTCGATATAAGTTTGTGAAATAGGTTTCCCGCCTACAAGCCTCAGGGTGACTGGCTTTTTAGCATATGGAGCGCACATTAACAACGATGACACATATTGAGAGGATACTTTGGCAGCAAGGTTTATTTCCCCGCCGGTGAACCCTCCAGAAGCAGAAATCTTGAGCGGAAGACTTCCTGAGTTTTCTAGGTACTCGACGCCGGCGCCGTTGGCTGCGAGAGCGTCAACCAGATCGCCTATAGGCCTTTGCTTCATTCTTGCATTCCCAGTGAGAACACTTGAGTCAACGCTGCTTTTTTGGGCGAGCGTAGCGACAGTCGTTAGGAACCGTGACGCAGTGCCAGCATTTCCTAGGTATAATTCATCAGGACTAGCCTTCATCTTGCCGCCCTTGCCATTTACCACAAGCACCTCGCCCTCATTTTTCCAAGAGAATGTAGCGGCACCTAATCGTTCGAGGGCATTAAGCATAACCTCAGTATCATCTGAATGGAGCAGATTCCTAAGGCAGCATGTACCTGATCCGAGTGCAGCAAGGACGAGGGCCCGATTCGAAATACTTTTTGATCCTGGGGGTGTGCATGTGACGTTAAGATTCTTCGGAACACCTGGAGAAACTTCGATGCTTGGCGCAAGTACGATTTGGATCTCTTCGTTCGACACCGTACTTGCCCGTGGTTCATGAGTGCGTCCAATTGCGGACAGAAGGACGACCTTTTTCTTCGGCCCATCGTTCTTTTTATCGACGCCCATATATGCGATTAATTGTTCCACGCTACAATGCTTGTCAGCGGTTAATTTCCTTATTCGCTCATCCTTGAGAGAAGTTGGCAATCCGTAACTGGCCAGGCATTTCGAAATGCGGGATACGGAAACGTTATTCAAGATCCCAAGATGGCGAGCTAGTTCGGCTTCCTTGACCATTCCTATAGCGACGCACTCTCCGTGAAGCACTTGAGGGGCTAATATAGCTTCTATCGCGTGACCGATAGAATGACCAAAGTTTAGGAGGTTGCGCAGTCCACCTTCTCTTTCGTCCGCTGATACAACCTGTGCCTTGAACTCTGCAGAGGATAAAATGGTTCTTTTCAGTGTCTCTTCGATGCCGCTGAATCGCGGTCGTTCTGGTGTATTTTTTGACTTGACGGCTGCCAAGATGATCTCGGCATCATCTTCTAATGCAGCAAACTTTTTTTCGCTGGAAATTGCGGCAGTCTATACACGGAGATCCACCATCATGCGAGTTAGCGGATGAAAAACAAATGAAAAATCATACCAAATGTATGCACGAGAAGGGCGTATAGCAACCCACTAACCTTGATCACTTCGGCCATGCCATTTATAAACTCTCTCTCAGGCAAGGTATTCAAAAACTCCATATCCAAATAGATCCTTTGCGGTTGCCAGATGGCCCCGATCAAATTCTTGCCATTGGGTGTATCAATTGCCGTCTTGCCACCAATTGAGGAGTCAACCATTGCCAGTAGAGTCGTAGGAACCTGCACAAAGCGCACTCCACGCATATACGTAGCGGCCACAAACCCAATTAAATCCCCAATCACGCCACCGCCCAAGGCAATGATCACGGTATCTCGACCGCATGGTGGTTGACGGGTGAGCATCCAGTCTTCAATGCCGGCCTTTGTTTCACGAGATTTTGAAGATTCGCCGGGAGGTATCTCGTAGGTGAGGAGACGGGGTTTGGGAGAGAGATTGGAGGCGGCATCGTCGAAGGACTTTTGGAAGCCGTCCAGATAGAGGGGTGTTATGTTGGTGTCTGAAATAAGGATGTAGGTAGAAGAAGAGCAGCTGCTTAATAAATCCTTCGCCACATAGTTTCTCCAGATGCCAAAGTCAGCGACAATGCTTTCGCGGCCTAGAATGCTGATCTTGGTTGGAACTCCCATGATTCCCTGAATTTTGGGAACAGAGACCCGATGTTATCGATATGTAGAAGGGGCAGGGGTTGTTGTAGACGTTCTCGTCACGTTCGCGTATGTATGTAGAAGAGATACAGTCGAAATTGGAAATCTTATATCTCAGAATACATTCTTTAGCTGGTGCTTAAATCAGTTAAGAGTGACACCAGATGTTTGACTGAACGATTTTAGTGGGGTAGTGGAAGCTGTCGCAACAATCGTCAATTGAGTCTTTAAGCTACCCGCGCGGGTATAGAAATATGAGTGGCCGGTTAACGGGATATTTCGTTTCCAGATTGTATCCAAAGGTGGCTTATAATGTGGGTAATATTAAATGTTCCAGAGCTCCATAATCCCGTTGGTTATTGCTCTCATGAGGTAGCTGTTCACCGGGAACTGTGACTCAATTTTCGTGCTTTGCGGCCAAGGCGCGATTTTGCCTTTTCACACCGCGTTTGTTTAACCTCCCATGGGTCACCACTTCCGGACGCATGGAAACATACCTAGGTATAGGTACCTCTATTTATATATTTGCATAAATCTTGTGCGCTGTAATTCTGTTAAAATCTTTTTAGCCCTTCTTAAATTGACAATTACATCCGTGGAACTCCCTGAAATTGCATAACGTATTACTTGTACTGTACATGTAGTCGAACAACAAGAATCATTCAACATAATCACAATCAATACCGCCCATACCCATCATTGCGGTTATTATATCCATTCTGGCCTTGATAATGTCCACGGCCTTCACCCCTGTAGGGCCCGCCACCTCTGCCTCGACCACCGCCACGGCCGCCAGAGCTACCGTGGCCCCTAGAGTATTGCCCGTACCCCCCTCCTCCCCTCTGCCCGTACTGCTGCGACTGGCCATATTGTCTACCCTGGCCGTACTCCCTCGGTTGGTTATATGATTGAGAGGACTGACCACGTTGGCTAGACTGATGTGAATAACCGCGACCACCTTGTTGTTGATAGGGGGGGCCTTGGTGGGGTTTATCGAACCTGGGAGCACCATAGGGGGTGCCTGTCATCCCGGGAGGAGGAGGGGCCCATCCTGCTGGAGGTCCACCCATGTGTGGGGGAGGTATTGGCGGTGGTACGAAGTTAGGGTTGATATGAGCTGCAAATGGATTAGGTCGATCATTGCTGGGCCGGTCACCGGCGTATGACATTCGACTACCTCTGCCTCTGCCATTGCCAAAGGGAACTCCTCCAAACGAGCGCCCTGAACGTTGTGCTTTGTTTCTGGTTATTTCGATATCGGATTTGTCGAGTACAGGGGGGTCGGGTTTTACGCCTCTTAGAAGCATTGACTTGTGAGTGTACACAGACTTGGGCATATCGTAGATAACACTAGTTAGGGTTAGCATTAGGCTCCAGAAATAGTAATTGGGCTAAATCTGTTAATTGCGTAACGTAAAACTGACCTTATGGAATGGTCCTCGTCGAGCGTGGGGAGATCCACTTTATCAAAAGGTGGTACCAGCGAACTATGTGGAACGTACGCATCGTTGCGTTGCACCTTGCCGCCTAGCCCTTCGCTCACCCGCATGTTCAGCTTCAAAATTGGCGTTCCTTGCTTTTTCGAATAGAAATTCGTAGTTAGATTGTCGTATAACGGGTGTCGATCCGATAGGAAAAGCACATCCCGTCCCATTGTATTTCGCGCGTGTTCCTCACTAGATAGGAGAGGATACTTTTTCTCCATCGCAAGTAGCAAACGTTTCTCATCAATGAACGGCAAGAGCGCGACGCCTTGCCATGCAAATTTCTTGCCATTAAGATCTATTGGAAATTCTTCGGGGTAAAAATCAATGATCTCGCTCTCCGGGTCCGACATGAGGTCGTGGAATGCTTCTGGAATTGCATGGTTGGACGCAGCTGGCAAGACACCCATCAATTGCTCGAAAGGTTTGAACGGCACGCCTCTATTAAACTCAATATTCATTTTACCTAGGTCAACGAAATCTGCAGCAAAAGGAGCGTAATGATACGGGTAGTACCAGGTCCACGAAGGGCACCCTTGGAAATAGTAGAGCAGCACCCATGCAAGGCCTTCAACGTAGGCTCTAGCTACTTTATGACGGAATTCAACATCTTTCGGATCAACGCGAAATTTCTGTTCGTAATACCGATCAGCGTACCCATCTTCCCATAGCCGAACCGTGTCTGGAGGTAGTTCATCGTTATCCTGTGGCTTTTTGGGTGTTTCGGACTCGGTCTCAGTTTCTAGAGCGTCCGCTTTTCTCTTGCCTAGGGATAACCGCGAAGTGTTTTTGGCTCCGCCATCCGCTGAATCTTCGACATCGGCAGTAGCTGCGTCACCACTACCTTTGATTAGCTGACTCTTGAGAACAGCAGCGGCGCTTTTATTGGCCATGTTTGCCTTGTAAACAGCCCCTCGGTTTACAACCATTGCGTGGGTAAGTTCCCTATCAGCCCTAGAAATATGCCCCTTTCCAGGAACAATGAGAGGAGGAACAGGCTCGTTTTCCATGGATCCGTAACTGGGAGAACTTCTACGCTTTTTGCGCGAGCGCTCTTCCTCTCGGAATCTTTCTTCCTCCTTCCTTCTTTTGGCGTTTGCATTTTTCCTTTCTTCGGTTTGGCGACGACGACGGAAGATGGCATCCTCTTGCTTCGCCAATCCCTGCAAGATAAGTTGCGCCCTGTTTAAATCAACATGCCCATCCTTTGTTAAATAACCGCCCATGACGGGTATATTGTCACGCCATATTGCAATTAGAGTATCGATGCCATTTTCTCTGATGTCTAATGACGGTAGATGAGGCAAGAAATCATTTCCCACGAAAAAACACATGAATACCCAGTCATCTAGAGCTCTCTCTAAATCGAAAGGGAAAGGCTGTTGCGGAACATGCATCTCGACAGCAAGGTATTCCCGAAGGACAGAAACGTGGAGCCAAATAAATGGTTTGAGCGGACTTCCTTTCCCTTTTTCATCAAATTCTCCATTTTTTTCTTTCGCAAGACCTTTACATGCTTCGGCTATATGGCCGGTTTGCCCGCATAAGTGGCAAGTTCTGCCTTTAGATTCTTGGAAAAAGACATCCTCTCTAAGAACTCGAAAGTGAGGTTCATGCGTTGCAAGCCCCAACATAATCAAATCAGCGTCCTATACAGACGGAAGTTAGTCGCCATCCCGTAGGCTGAGTGATTTGAGGATAAACTTACAAGGCCGTATATTACATGGCGAGTATTTGGGTCGTGCTCAGTGCAGGACCTTTGCGATCTAATGAATTCCATAATCTTGTGTTCACCTTCACCAGGAACTGTGGCATCTGAGATGATGATTTTCAGCTATCGACGGTTAGTTCGTTAAACATTTGTAGGGAAATAAAAGGAAGCAGACAAACCTTCTCCCATGCTGGGTCCGTGTTGAGTTTATATGCTACCCAGTACCGTAAAGCTGCAGCAAGAATGTCCATAAAGGGTGTCCCAGGAGTGATTACGTTCGAGTCCCACGTCTTCGTAATGACTTCCTCCACTAACCCTTCGCCGCCTTTGCTTCCATTTTGTTTCCTCAGCAACTTGGCGAACTCCTCTTTCTTTTCATCAGCTTCCCTCGCTTCTTGAGCAGAGCGGAATCGACGAGAACGTTGCTGGTTCATTTTCGCACGTGGAGCAACACCGTCTGGGAAGTGTCGGATAAAATCGTCAGCAAGCCCAGTTAATACGCTATATGTAAGGGTGGCGCGGGAAATAATAAGGAAATGGAAAGCTGTACCCCCCTCCGCGACAACAGATCATTATTATGAGATAATGTATTGGTCCGAAGGGAGATATCTCATTTCCATGCGTGTCAGCCGGACATACCAACAGCAATCATCAATAATTTCCTGGGCCTGACCATGTTCACTACTCGATCGGTATATTTGAAGATCTCCAGCATCATATCTTCCTCGGTTTCGGGAGCGGGCTTGCCCTCAGGATGTGTACATGGATGGACAATTCCATTCATGTCCAAGTATAGGTTATCCATTTCCTCGCCGTTTGGATTTGGCTTCGTTGTATCTACAGGGACCTCTTCCCCATCAATTTCCTGCGGGATCTCCTCCACGACTGGGGATATGATTTTGGGGTATTTCGAGGATAACCACCGGAAAAGTGCTGGAACACCCATTTTAACGGTAATTAGTAGTATTCTATCAAGTAGTTGATCTCTTCTCTATAGCTCCCGGCTCAGTCGCGTTGCGATCGTCGCGGCGTGGGTCTTGAGGAGTTGCGATGAATATGTATGGTTCGCAACGGATATGTATGTCAGAAGAATCATTTGTGCCTTGGGCTTCTATACATAGTAACACAAAAAAACGATAGTAAGAAGGGAAGCTCAATTCGAAGCCAGTTGTAAGGCTTGAGAGGTTGCAAATGATCAGGATTTGAAATATGCCATGGAGAATTTGAAGCAGAACCGAACCATCTTCGGTCAGGAAGGAAAAACAATGTTCCGTACTTTGAAGGCACGTGATATCGTTCAGGGCCCGATGGACAAGGTGTACTTTTGCTTCTGCTGTTCGACAGCTATCAGTACTTTTCGAAATCAGTTCGAGGTTGGGACTGCATATATTGTGGCCCCTGGCTGTGATTCGCCTTTCTGATACAATCACGCGGTGAGGGGGCGATAGCGTTGTGGGGGAAGTTAGTTGAATTGATCGGAATCTTTACGCTCAACTTATAGAACGCCCGAATGCTTGCGAATTCCAGGTGCTGAGGTCTGTGGCGACCATGCGTTTTATTAGCACCCACACGCTGCCATGTTTCGAATTCTCGAGTCCCAAGCTCCGGCCAGACAGACGGCGACGGATACTATTAATACTCTAAGCAATAGGTTGCAGAGTGCGACATTGCTTGAAGACCGCAGAGCAGCTATTTTAGGTCTTCGGAGTTTTGCAAAGGAATATCCCGCATCTGTTTCGTCCGGTGCACTTCGTCCATTAATAAACAGTCTGAGGAATGATGGGGAAGATGTTGATACTATTAAGGTGGTCCTAGAAACGTTGTTGATGCTGTTTTCTCCGCATGAGAGTAGTGTATGTGTTACTCATAGGCTCGTTTTTTAGCACCAGTTTGCTAACCCTTCAATTACAGCCGGAAGCATCTGATGAAATCGCACTGTGGCTTGCTGATGAGTTTACTCAAGTAAGTCAAATATATGCCGCTTAGTGTCAAGTATGTTGACGTGGTTGAGTAGCGACAAGACAATATAACTATTCTCCTCGACCTCTTGGACTCCAAGGAGTTTTATTCTCGGCTGTATTCCTTACAATTGATGTCATATATATCGAGTGCACGCCCAGAAAGAACCCAAGAATGTATATTTACAGCACCATTAGGGATATCACGGCTGGTTAATGTTTTGAGTGATGCTCGAGAACCTGTGCGCAATGGTGTGTTTTTGTTCCTTTTGCATTCCCCGTTTGCAGTTACCGCTTCTTTGAAATGCACCATACTAATTTGTTTTATTATTATTCTTTGGAATGAAGATGCCCTCCTCCTTTTAATCGCATTGACGCCATCATCCGCTGAGCTCCAAAAGCTTGTCGCTTTCGAGAATGCCTTCGAACGGATTTTCTCTTTAGTAGAAGCTGAGGGTTCTTTAACACATGGGTCAATGGTTGTTGCGGACTGCTTGTCCCTTTTAGGAAATCTGCTTGCTCTCAACATTTCGAACCAATCATATTTCCGTGAGACCGGTTGTGTAAAGAAGCTTGGAGCACTCCTGTCGGAGGCAAATGGAGAGCAAGAAAAGGAAGATGGCGTTCCCGAGTGGGCATTGGAGCATCGGGATAAGAATCTTTGGGGGCTCTTAGCAATAGTGCAGTTATTTCTCGCCAAGGGTGGAATCAGTACACCCGTCAATCAATTGGCATTCTGGCAAAATGGGGTAACGGAGCAGGTTCTTCGCACTGCCTTCAATACGAGTTTTGACATTAGAATTAGAGCGAAGGTACGATACTACTTCTCGGCTTAATACTGTCCCATTTTTACTAACAATTTTCCTAGGCGTTAGCCACTTGTGCAGATTTGATATGCGGGAATTCGCCTTTACAAGAACAGTTCGCGGATATAGATGTCGCGGTTGGACCTACGCCGACGCAACCAAACCAAGATCCACTTACAAATGGTGCTTCAAAAGCAAACACATACGAGAAGCTTAATGTAATCGAGGCGCTTCTTGGGTTAATGCTGGAGTCAGAATCCGTTCATTTTCTCGATGCTAGACTGGCCGCCTGTGAGTGTGTTAAGGCGTTTTTCACAAATCATTCTGGAATTCGGCTCCACTTCCTCCGCAGAGCAATCAATGGACATACCAACGGGGAAGATCGTATTGCAAATATCTTTACAATCCTTCTCCAGCCTCCAGCTAGTAGAGGGAACGCTGATCCGTATCAACCCTGGCTAGCGGCTGTTTTATTGTTTCATCTGGTCTTTGAGGATACAGAAGCGAAATCTCTTGCCATGAAAGTGACTGAAGGAGATGAGTCAAGTGGTGAGGAGGTTATTACTTGCGTTCAAGCCATAGCGGGGAATTTGATCACGGGCATGCAGAGGAATGATGATGAACGGATTTCCGTGGGCTATTTGATGCTTCTTTGTGGTTGGCTCTATGAGGACCCAGACGTCGTTGACGATTTCCTTGGTGAAGGAAGCATTGTTCAGAGGCTTGTACAGGAAACAAATCAGAGTACTTCATCCAAGACACTACTCCCTGGCCTTTCAGCTATTCTTCTTGGAATCATCTATGAATTTTCAACCAAAGACTCTCCAATCCCGCGCCCAACATTACACCAGGTTTTAACGAACGGTTTGGGAAGGGAGCAATATATCGATAAGATCACAAAACTTCGCGAGCTATCATTAGTACGAGATTTTGAAGTTCTCCCACAGTCGTCGCAACTTGCCTATGATGGACTACCTGAAGTATACTTCGATAAAACGTTCATCGACTTCCTAAAAGACAATTTTAGCCGCTTGATCCGCGCTATCGACCGCGATCCCGGATTCGAGGTGCCTGTCTTTGCCAATGGCATCCAGAAGGGGATATCGCGTGAGTTGGTGGATACCCTTCGAGCGCAGGTAGAGGATAAAGGCCAAGCGATTCAAAAACTAGAATCGGATCTACTTACCCTGGAGGGAAAATTGGAACAAGAGCAACTGGACCATAGGAAGACGAAAGATTCAACTACTCTTGAGCTCGACCGAATAAAACATCTTAACGAAACTCTTCAGAGAAATCATGAAGAGGAGGTGAGAACACTCGAGGAGCGGAACAGGCAGTCCCACAACGACCTACTCCGACAGCACGGAGAACAATTACGAACTATTGACTCACAGCTCAAGCAGACATCCGCGGAACATGAAAAAAGGGCTGCGAAGATACGGGATCGACATGAAACTGAAGTTGCGGATTTGAAAAAGACCATTGAAGATCTGGAGGCAAGCCTTGAGAAGGCCGAGAAGGATCATATACAGGACCTTCAAACTGCTCATGAGGAGTATTCCTCGAAGCTGTCCTCGTTGGAAGCTCGGAGTCACCGGGCAGAAGAGCGCGCTGAGAATGCTACTGAACGTGCCGCTAAAGCTGAAAGGGAACTTAAGGCCGCGCAGGCCGCCCTGGAAGCGTACAAGGCCGAGTTAGAAGACAAGGAAGAGGCTCGGAAGGCTGTGCAGGGAGAGCTGGAGGATATATTGATCGTTTTCAGCGACTTGGAATCGAAGCGCACCCAGGAAAAGGTAAGGCTTCATTGAGCTATTAGCATACAAGATGTGGACTAACCCCCAATCATAGAAACGCTTAAAGGAACTTGGCGAAGAGGTCTCCGATATAGAAGAGGACGATGATGATGAGGACGACGATGGAGAAGCGGATTGAGCATTTATTTCACCATCTTATATATGTGTTTTTCCACACTGCTGTAGCTAATTGATACCTCCGCACGACTTATGAGCTTTAGTATTTGAAATATTTCTAGGGTTAGATAGTGTGATTGCATCTATGTGCGTGTTTCATGATAACTTAATGGTTATTGTTTTTATTGGGCCATAATTCATCTGTTAAGTATTATTGGCGACCCGAAATCTGTGTGGCGGGGTAAATAGTTAACTTCCATCGCCCAACCCAAACTTTTTTGACTCACATAATATTATTTCAACAACACCTGCCGCTCCTACACCACCACACTTTGGAGAAAGCAATCTCAGCAAATTACCCCCAGACACCCGTTCGGCGATGGCTGTTGACTTTCCAAAGGAAGAGGAGGCCATCCTCAAACGATGGAAGGAAATTGGGGCCTTTGAAAGACAGGTCGAACTGTCACGAGCAAGAATCCCATATACGTTCTACGATGGACCGCCATTTGCGACAGGACTTCCGCATTACGGCCATCTGCTAGCTTCTACCATAAAGGACATCATTCCAAGATATTGGTCTATGAAGGGACGTTACGTCGAGCGAAGGTTTGGCTGGGATACTCATGGCGTTCCAATCGAATATGAAATCGACAAAGCCCTCGGCATGTCTGGATCCGAAGCGGTGGAGAAATTAGGTCTAGAAAAATACAATGCGGAGTGCAGATCGATTGTCATGAGGTTTGCTGCGGAATGGAGGCGGACCATTGACAGGCTTGGACGCTGGATCGATTTTGACAATGATTACAAGGTAACGATACTTTTCTCTCCCTGCATTCTTCTACGTCTTCTGAAAGATATTTCTCTGCATTGTTGTTAGAAGCTTGAGGACTGATGACTCTTGGAGTAGACTATGGATACTTCATATATGGAGAGCCTTTGGTGGATAGTGAAGCAGCTATTTGATAAGGGGGTGATCTATCGTGGTTACAGAGTCATGCCTTACTCAACAGCACTTAACACACCGTTGAGTAACTTTGAGGCACAGCAAAACTATAAAGACGTCCAAGATCCTGCAATCGTGGTTTCCTTCCCGCTCCTCGATGATCCTCAGACAAATCTCCTCGCCTGGACAACTACTCCGTGGACTTTGCCGTCGCATACATCGCTTGCTGCACATCCCGATTTCGAATATGTGAAAATCCATGATGTCGCATCAGGAAAGAATTATATCCTTATCGAGTCCTTACTCCGGACACTATATAAGGACCCCAAAAAGGCGAAATACCAAGTCCTTGAACGCTTCAAGGGCTCAACCATGAAAGGATGGAGATACCAACCTCTCTTTGACTACTTTTATGAGGCGTTTAAGGATGTAGGGTTCCGAGTGGTTACTGCGACATATGTCACCGCAGAGGATGGTGTTGGTTTAGTTCATCAGGCTCCCGCCTTTGGTGAAGAAGATTACAATGTGGCTGTCGAGAATGGCGTCGTTACTGATACACGGCTGCCCCCGAACCCTGTTGACGAGAGAGGTTGTTTTACATCTGAGGTCCCAGAATTTGCCGGGCAACATGTTAAAGTGGCGGACAAAGCTATTATAAAACACCTGAAAGCAGCTGGACGTCTGGTCGTTGATGCCCAGCTCACGCATAGCTATCCATTCTGCTGGAGATCTGACACTCCTCTCATCTATAGAGCTGTGCCGTCGTGGTTCGTCAAAATCGGTCCCATCATTCCCCAAATGCTTCAAGGAATCGAGGATTCTTATTGGGTCCCTTCCTTTGTCAAAGATAAGCGATTTGCGAGCTGGATTGCGAACGCAAGGGATTGGAACATCTCCAGAAATCGATACTGGGGAACCCCGATCCCGCTGTGGGCTAGCGAAGATTTCAAAGAAATCATAGCCATTGGGAGCGTTGAGGAGCTGAAGCAGCTTAGCGGATACACCGATGAACTTACGGACCTACATCGTGATAAGATTGACCATATCACTATCCCAAGCAAACAAGGGAAGGGTGTATTACGAAGAGTTGAAGAGGTTCTAGATTGTTGGTTCGAATCCGGAAGCATGCCGTATGCTTCTCAACATTACCCTTTTGAGAACAAAGAGCAGTTCGAAAAATCATTCCCAGGTGATTTTATCGCAGAGGGCCTTGACCAGACTCGTGGATGGTTTTATACACTCGCTGTCATCGGCACGCACCTGTACGGAAAGCTGCCATTTAAGAACTGCGTTGTGAATGGAATTGTTCTTGCTGAGGACGGCAAGAAGATGTCCAAGCGATTGAAAAATTACCCAGATCCCACTCTCATTATGGATCGCTATGGGTCTGACCCCCTTCGGCTGTACCTCATTAACTCCCCGGTAGTTCGCGCAGAGCCCCTAAGATTCAAGGAGTCAGGCGTTAAGGAAATTGTCGCCAAAGTTTTACTTCCCTTGTGGAATAGCTATAAGTTCTTCGAAGCTCAAGTTGCGCTGCTGAAGAAGGTGGAGGAGGTGGAGTATGTGTTCGACCCGGCGGCTGGAGCGACTAACACTAATGTCATGGATCGCTGGATTTTGGCCAGCTGCCAGAGCCTACTCAAATTTGTTAATCAGGAGATGGCTGGTTACCGGCTTTACACTGTTGTTCCGAGACTTCTGGGACTGATTGATAACACCACCAACTGGTACATTAGATTCAATCGTAAGAGACTGAAGGGAGAGCTTGGATTGGATGACACTCTACATGCCCTGAATACCCTTTTCGAGGTCCTTTATACCCTAGTGCGCGGCCTCGCACCTTTTACTCCTTTCATTACCGATAATATCTACCTTCGACTGCTCCCGCATATACCCAAATCCCTTCAAGCCGAAGATAACCGCAGTGTTCATTTCCTCCCCTTCCCAGAAGTTCGTGAAGGACTCTTCGATGAGGTCATTGAGAGGCAAGTCGGAAGGATGCAGAAGGTGATTGAGCTTGGTCGTATTGCACGTGAACGTAGAAGCATTGGCCTCAAGTCGCCCCTGAAGACGCTCATCGTGATCCACCAGGACCAGCAATACCTCAATGATGTGCGATCACTTGAGAATTACATTCTGGAAGAGCTTAATATTCGCGATCTGATCCTTTCGTCAGATGAGGATAAGTACAACGTCCAGTACAGCGTCACGGCAGATTGGCCAACCCTGGGCAAGAAACTGAAGAAAGATGCACAAAAGGTCAAGAAAGCGCTGCCATCTCTTTCGAGTAACGATGTTAAGAGATTTGTCGCTGACAAAAAAATCGCGGTGGACGGCATTGAGCTTGTTGAAGGAGATCTGGTGATCAAACGCGGCTTGAAGGACGACGTATCTTCCAAGGACTTCGAAACGAATACCGATGACGATGTACTTATCATCCTTGACACAGTTTTATACCCTGAGCTAGCTGAGGAAGGGTTAGCAAGGGAAATCGTGAACCGTGTCCAACGGCTGCGGAAGAAGGCGGGATTGGTTCCAACTGATGACGTGGGAATGGAGTATCGGGTCATCTCTGACCCTGATAATATTGGCATTGAGCACGTTTTCCAGACGCAATCAAAGGCGATTGAAAAAGCGTTGCGTAGACCCATTGACCAACATATAGTCACGGAGGTAGAAGGGAAGGCGCCTGAAGGCGACGAAGAGGGTATCATTTTAGAAGAGGAGCAAGAAGTGCACAA
This sequence comes from Blastomyces percursus, assembly GCA_018296065.1. Classification (NCBI taxonomy): domain Eukaryota; kingdom Fungi; phylum Ascomycota; class Eurotiomycetes; order Onygenales; family Ajellomycetaceae; genus Blastomyces; species Blastomyces percursus. The sequence goes on along the minus strand of JAFEJD010002768.1, from coordinate 13,985 downwards.
AGCGACTTTTCTACTTCGACTGGTGAAGCTATAGTTATAATTATTTCGACAGAAAGAAGACCAAGACAATATAGCTAAAAAAAACGAGGGGTTTTAATGATAGAAACTCGGTCCTGTGGTTGGTCGTTTTTAGGGAAATGGTAACTAGTTGCTTTCTTTAGATATTATGAATCGGATGAAATTTTACTTTTCTTCTAAATCATTGTTTCGCTATTGTACAGTCCATGTAAACCGGGATATCATATGATACACATGTATTGCGAGTTCTTTTCACACTAATGATGTGATGTGCCATTCTAGCTCATTGACCAGTGGAGGTTCTCATAGTTTCTTTGTCGCAGCCTGTTAATTCACCAGTTAGTTAGCTTCCATTTTGCCAGGGAGCCCAACAAGAATGTAGATTGTACCAGATAACAGTCCTTCAGCTTCATAAACTCCTTGGCGCACATATCCTTCCGGACCGCATTATAATCAGCGAAAATGCATTTGCCGTATGCTGTCGCCTGCAGTAACAGAATCAGTCAGGCAACCTTTTTGGGGTTGGTCATTTACGAACCTGCGCAGAGCATTGAGCAGTGGCTTTCGCGAACTTCTCAATTGGCCTTATTCTCCCGGTCATATTCGGAGTGACTGTGATGGTCCCGATAGCTATTATATGTCCGCGCTCGGCCTGGAGGAATCCTGCGAGTTATGAGACTTCTCATTCCGCCGGAGAAGGAATCGGCATGTCTAAGGATTACATAAGCTTGCGCCAGGGACCGCCATCTTGGCACGTTGGTGGGAGAACAAGCGCCAAATAAAGGCTTCGCCGCAGCGGAGAACCGACCGTCTACTAAATAATAATAATAATAATAATAAATAATAATATTGATGTCTCCCCGCGACCAAACCCGGATCGTGGTAATTCGATGTATTGGATAGAAACATGCATGCGGGTGTTCACTGCGTCTTCCCACCGAAGTGTTCGAGCCCTTGCAAGACAATAATAAGTTGTTTGCATCGCCTCTATGTATCAAACAACGCGCCATAGGTCGCGAAACGCTCGATGCATCCACCTCGCGACCACCAAGTCGTACTGGACGAGCAATTATCTCTTTCAGATCAAGGTTGGTGCCCTTCAGCCTCTTTTCGCCAGGCCATTTCATAGGAATTATGTCACTGACTCGGTGTTTATGAAGATGTCAACATCCTCCTTCAAATCATCTCCCGCGCGGAGCAGCAGCCCGACGTCCACCGACGCCGCTTTCGCGCTATATTTACCGCGTATGACTCGGTGTTGTCAGAAAATGGCATCGTGGCGGAAACGGATCGGACGTACCTGCGCTTTCTATTCCAGCTTGGAGGCAAGTCAGTGCCGGGTGATACGCTCTCCGAAAAATTCGAGACGCTTTTGTTACGAATGGGAATTAAACTCGAGTATGACGACGAGGCGAGAGAAGGAGGGAAAATTGCCGAAGTCACCACTGCGGATCCAGAAACAAACGATGCACAGCCCGAGGAAGAGCATGCTAAGCAATGGCAACCGAATCGGTACTCAACGCTTAGAGGACGGCGCCCAAGGCGAGCGTCGTTCAATTCAATGTACGATGCTGCCAATGAAACTACACAAAGGACCATCTATCGACCCAGCTCCAGATCTTCAGTGTCGAAGCTGGAACTCGAGACAAGAATATTATCTCCGTCCCCCACCTGCGGTGAGGATCCCGTGCGCCAAACACCTGCACCCGCGAATTTGGAAACGGGAAGCAGGATAACAGACAATAGAAGTACAGTGAATACTACTCGTCGTCAATCACAGGCTCATGGAATTATTCCCCAACGCGGGCAACCGCATGGGAATCTAAATGCGCCGCGTTTGAATCTCGGTGTAAATGAAAACAAAGTCATCAACCACATCGAACCAAAACGTTTTTCGCTTGATAGTAGCGACGGATCCGATGATGAGCCTCTTGGACATGACGACATTGTACCCGGAGTTCAAATACCGCCAGAGCTAATATACCAGCCTTCTCTATCCCACCTTCTCCGTGATGCATCCACATTCAACATGTACCGACAGCGCGGTGCTGTTCGACGAATATTTACTGAATGGTCGGAACGTGCAAAGCGAAAACAGCAAAACTTTGACAACATGCAAAAAATAGCTTCCAAGCATGATGCATCTACTCTCCAGCGCCAGGCATTCGACATTTGGCGAACAACATTGCGACAGAAACGCCAAGAAGCCCAGACGGTACGATTCTTTAAACATCTTGAGAAGCGTGCTGCGCGAGCTCGGGATTTGTATTTAATGACGAAAGCATTCACTCATTGGGCTCAAATTACTTCGGATGAGGTAGAGAAAACTTCTGCTGCCCGACGGCATATCCTCTGCATAAAGTACTTTAGTGCCTGGAGGGAAATAACCGCAGTAAACGCGATGAAAGCCCAACGATTTGCGTTGATGAAGCCGTTCAAAGTGTGGAAGACTAAGGTTCAGCGGTTCCGGAACGACGATGCGAAGGGTGTTACTTTTTATCATGAAAATCTTGCGAGGTCTGCGTATTGGAAATGGTTTTGGACGTTCTGCGATCGGCGTGCCCCTCAATGGAGGGATTATCGCTTGAAGCATAAATCACTATTATCATGGCTCCGGGCATTGCGAACTCAAAGGGAGCGTGACCAAGAAATAGACATGGATGCCAAGCAGACTTGGCTTAAGGCAGTGTTCAAGAAATGGGCTCAAAGGACGCATGCCATTGTTTCGGCTCAACAGCAGGCCGATAGCCAGTGGAAAGTCGAACTCGCCGGGAACTGTTTTTCAGAATGGCGCATTCGAACTCATTTAGAGCCCGTCGCTATCAGGGTCTCAGCTTCCGTCAACTCGAGAATACTCTGTTCCTCACTCAAAACATGGGCGTTACAAGCGCGCATGTCGAGACATGCGCGAGAAGTTGACCGTCTCCGTGTTATGCGCAATGCATGGACAACATGGAACGATGATCTGCGCTGCATGGCGCTTTCCTCCCGCATAGACGAGCGTATCGTTCTGCAGGCGTTGTATAAATGGGTGTTGATGGCGCGGTTCCGTCTGATGAGTAGAATCCACAAACAACGCCTAAAACGCGAGATGCTAGCGAGATTAACCTTCAATTCACGGGGGATATATACACGACTTCTGCGCCAGGAAGAAGATTTCCGCGCCCATCGTTCAAGAGAGCTACTGCGGTCAAAAATGTATGATTGGCGAGAGAAGATTGCTAGTCAAAGACGGCGAGATAATGTCGCTTTGGCGTTTTACTCTCCTAAAATTGAACAGGAAACCCTCGACGTTTGGAGGAGGCTGATGCGCCACGTTTCTGAATTGGAGTCCTGGGCGGAGGATGCTCGTTTCTATCTTCTCATGTCGGGGTGTCTTAAGCAATGGCGCACGGCCACAGCAGATTCGTCGAAAAAACGCCGTCAAGATGCCTACGCGGCAGTCAGGCGAAAAATCAAAATGAACCTAGCTGCCACGGCGCTTTCAGCCTTGCGTTCCAAAGTAGTTGTTAATTCAAACTTGGAACGCCAGGCTAATGATATAGATCGGAACCGATTATTCAAACTGGGGATTGGCATGTTTGATAAGTGGCGTGCAGCAACTGCGCGACGGCGAATGAACGTGCGTGATTCGGAGATATATTATAGTCGACAACTAGCCTATAGCTATCTTACACGAATGGTTGGGCTACTCACTAAAATTCGCGCTCAGAATGAAAAGGCTATCCAATTCCAAGAAATACACGTCTCTGCATTAGGCGTAACCCAACTCCGCAAGCTCTCTCTACGTATTTTCCAAATGAAGGCCAGTTTGGAGACTGCTGATGCTCTGCATGAGCGAAACCTCCGCAAGCATATCAGAAATATGTTCAGGCATTGGTACGGGAAGGTGAAACGATCGCTGGATGACAGAGGCGGAGAGTTATCCCGATACCGTATACCTGGAGTAGGAAGTAGTGATTATGATTACGCCAATGTCACTCCAACACCGCACCGGACAAATGAAGCGTGGCCTTTAGTGGATTCAACCTTGACCCTGAGCGAGCTGGGCCCGCTTCCAACCTTTACAGCACAAACCCCATTACCCACACCTGGTTACCTGAATAGCCCATCGAAGCGAGCCGCGCGGGCCAGGGCGCTCGCGCAGGTCTCGACGACCCCAGCTACGCCTATAAGAACGCCATTCGCGGCCTGTTTAAGGGCACAGCAGCAGGTGCGAACTGAACCGCGACAGTTTTCGCATAACAGAGGGAGCAGTAGTGTCCACACTCGACGGAGCTCACTGGGTGCTATTGTCAGGTTTGCTGATGTTGATGATGATGACGCCGGCGATGGTGATGGCGACGGTGATGATGGCGATGTCGGCGATGATACTGAGTCTCCGACTAAGCGGAGATCTACAAATAGACCTAGCTGATTTTATTTCTTCTATATGCTTGGGATTGGAAGTAGGGTTAACGTTATTTTTCCTGCCTGTATAAGTGAATTTGGTTGTTATTGATATAGACGGGTTTATGTGCGCGCTTTGGATACTTGTCATGATACCTTGGGTTAGTATAAATACCGCCTATGCTTTGGGTGAGGGTCTGATTTATTTTTCCTTTTGATTGGTCGGGTTAATTCTAGTTCGATATTTAGTTGATTTAGCGCCCTCTGAGGTTGTCTCATGAGCGCACAACTAGCCTATATAGACACAAGTGCAGGAAGAATGAGAGGTATTTAATTAAGTGGACCTCAAACATAGAAACCTTCAAAAAATTGTGTAAATGCCTCATTCATTGGATGTTGTCCGTGGAAACATCATATTTAGCGGCTATTTCCTCCGCCATCATCACAGTTGGCGTTGGAATGACTTTCGACTCGGTGACGTCGTGGGGGATCGTCGTGCTGACTACGCAACTCTCGTGCATCACAGATAATTATTAACAGCTTCCTGGCCTCAAGATATCCGCATCATTGCATCTCACAAGTCAGCTAGCTACCTTTAACACAAGCTATCTACAATTTATACCGTCTCTTCGAGCTATATGCGGTCTCTGGATAAACCCACTTTCGTCGATGGTATAACGGACCGCGACAGTCACACTGGCGTCTTCGAGCGAGCGTTCCGATGCGAGCGCTACTACCCGGGCGACCCCCGGCGAAGCTGCAGGCTCTGAGCACCGCGCTGTGGGAAAACATCCGGATTGTTGTAAGTATAGCCCTTCTTGCGTAACTGGAATTCACTCGTGAAGAGTATATCAACGCGGCACGGAATTCGCTGACATCGTTTTGTTTGCGACCCGTTTTCTAGTGCTACATCTCCGGCCAAGCGCTGGTTATCCTCAGTGGAGCGCACAAGCTTTTGCAAACTATTTATCTCGATGATACGGGCCCGCTCGAAGCTATCTTGATTGATGAAGCTTCGGGGAGAATTGCCGTCGCTGGAGGTTTAGATATTTCTGTCTTTAATCCCTGCTGTGTTGGCGATAATAGTTGGAAGGTTAGTAGATCCTCTCGATATTCCCATTTCGTTTTGGGCTTTGGATAATATTATGAAGGAGCCGTGGTTTACAATGTTCGGGCCATTGGTAACTGATGTGCCATTGCTAGTGGAGTCTATGTCACAAGCTTCGCGCCCCGGACGACGATGAGCGGATAAATGTGCTGTCCTGGGGCGCTGCTGGCGAGCTCCTAGCCGGTAACTCGCGCCTAGCTCTATGGCTACTCACAGATAAACCGCAAATTATCTGGATGAAGCCTGTCGCCAACCCAGTGAAGTTTGCGCAATTTTCCCACGACGCTAGCCTGATTGCCTCGACTGGCCAATACGATCGTCTGGTAAAGGTATGGAAGCGGCTCACCTTCAGCACGGACGAGGTTCGGTTCGAGGTTTCTTATCTTCCTCACCCAGACACTGTGACAAGCATGCATTGGCGGCGACCATACCATCCGGAACAGACGATGGACAATATTCTTTATACGATATGCGCGGATAATAAGATACGGGTTTGGGCGGCCATGGATCGGACGGGCTCCAAGTCAGCACTTCAGCTTTGGGTGGAGATCGATATGGACACCTCGATTCAGCCGAGACAACCTAATAATAGTGAGTTTGCGAAAAGAAGGTATGGGTTCATAATTGACGGGCGGGATTTTTCCGTCGCTACAGAACACGCCGTACAGCTAGGGGCTGCACAGGAACGGGATAATCGAGCTCTCGAACATCTAGTTGAAGTGGCGACTAAGAGTCCGGAAGTGTGTATTGTCATGGATGACAGGGGACACATGTCTGCTTGGGGTCTTGAGAATGTCGGATGCAAAGTCCGGTCACCGACAAGTGTGTTCAATATAACGCATGTTGAAGGGCTGCATCTTTCATTTGCATCCGGTATACAACCGGGCGACGACTATGCTCAATTTTATGGTTTTGCTGGTGGATTATCCGAAGACTCGTTTACGGTTTTAGTCCATTACTTTGACGGGCGAATTGAGTGGTTGGACTCCAAAGTGGAAGCTTTATTTGACCCATCTCCGCAGAAGAAGCGGTTGACTTCAAGAGCTGTCTGGTCTGGACATACGGGATCCATCAAGAAGATCGTACGTAATGCCAGCGGGAAAATTCTAGTTTCGCGTACCGACGACAACAAGGCTATGGTATGGCGACAGAGAGCTAGTAGTTCTGGCCCTGTTCTTGTTCGGCAGAGCGCTCTCTATTCCGATCTTCATATTCACCGTACCTGTCTGATTGGAGAGGGGAAATTCCTGGTTAATCTACATCACGACAGTATTTCTCTTTGGGATACCCGCTCATTCTACGCGGAAAGGCTGGCAACATGTGATTTCGGGTTATCGTCAAAACCACTTTGTGTTTTGCTCCTACCGACTTCCGAGGCGAATTCCTCAACTGTATACGTGGCAGCTATTGCTGCTGATATGACTGGAGTTGCCTGGGAAATTGACCTTCCCGAGGAGCACGTCGTTGCGAATGGGGCGAATGGGTTCTATCACCCTGAAATGCGTCAATTTTGTACATTTAACCTTGGCGTGGATGAAGATATCGCATATATTCTACCAGTTGATCCGGCGGGTTCTTCGATGATGATTTCCGGTTTCCTTGACCTGTTCGCAACTGACATAGCTTTGTCTTACACATACAGCGGGAGAGTTAGGACGTGGACAGCCAAGGTCGATAAACAGAATGAGAAAATTGACTGGCTGTTAACTTCTACAGTTGAAACAGGGATATGCAATCCATCGCTCGCCAGTGGTGCCTCAATGCGCAAGGCGGCTATCGTTGACCAAGATCGGACCCGCCTCACAATATGGGATACCTACGGGGCTCAGCTGGAGTTCGAGGAGAACTTTTCACAGCAGGATATTATCAAAGACTTGGACTGGACGTCAACACCGCATATTCAATCTATTCTGTCTGTTGGATTTCCTCACAAAGTCATTCTCATGTCCCAGTTACGATATGACTACCTTGATGCTGGACCATCCTGGACGCAGATTCGGGAAATTCGGATCCAGGATCTAACACCCCATCCGATTGGTGACTCTTGCTGGCTCGGCAACGGCAATCTTGTCGTTGGCTCTGGCAATCAACTGTTCGTCTACGACAAGCATATTGAACTTAGTAACCAAGTTATCACCAATGTTCGCCTTCCAGCACGACAGATATATGTGGATCTCTTTGACGTTGTCAGTCGGTTAAATGGCACACTACCAGTATTTCATCCGCAATTCTTGTCGCAGTGCATACTTTCCGGAAAATCAAATCTCGTGCATTTAATTCTCACAAGCCTCTCTCAAAAGCTTAAGTTTTATACCGAAGGTGATGAGATTGATGGGTTCTTGGATATTCCGCTTGAAGATATATACCAAAATGCAGATGTAAATTTCTCAGACTTTCTAGTGTGTATAGGTGCGGACAAATAAACTAACGGTTAGCAACACAGACATTGAAAAAGGTCCACTGGAAAGAAATGCACTCACCTTATGCCGATTTCACCACTGGTGGTGAATCTTCTGTTGTGGACGAGAAGCTGGGAACTGCACTAAATGAAAATCTAATGCGAGTCGCACTACCTCAACTAACAAGTACCGAACAATTCCGACTCGTGAATATCATTGAGTGTGTAGCGACCGTCGATAAGCATCGACGCTCGATGGACGACAATGCTGCGCGGTACCTACTTTTCTTCCGTCAACACATGCTACGGAGAAGTCAGGGGCTTCCTGAACAACCCACTGTTTCATGGCGGGAGATTGTATGGGCGTTACACAGCGATAGCCATGAAATCCTCGTAGATCTCGTCTCTAGGCAGTATCAGGGGAAAATGCTTTGGGAACATGCGAAAGAGAGTGGGATCCTCATGTGGATTACGGATCTAAATTCCCTAGTGAGTAATGGATCGTTCGGCTTCACTTTTTTTATAATGGGACATCTTGTCTAACCTTTGTTTTCCATTATAGCGAGCTCAACTGGAAGTCATTGCCCGCAATGAATATACCAAAAGCCAGGAAAAGAATCCCATCGATTGTAGCCTTTATTATCTTGCACTTAGGAAGAAGAGCGTTCTGCAAGGGCTTTGGCGAATGGCAAGTTGGAATCGTGAACAGACCGCCACCCAACGACTATTGAGCAATAACTTTAGCGAACCGAGGTGGCGGACGGCGGCACTCAAAAATGCCTACGCGTTGCTCGGAAAACGGAGATTTGGTACGAGCCCAAATTCATATCTTCGAGGAAAATGCCCGGAATTAGTTTACTGACGGCTAGATAAACGCAATGATACATGATTAGAGTATGCTGCTGCCTTCTTTCTATTAGCCGACCACTTGCGCGATGCCGTTTATGTGTGCATGAACCAACTTCAGGACGTGCAGTTGGCTGTTGCGATTACACGCGCCTACGAGGGGGACGATGGGCCTGTGCTTAAGGAGATTCTAGAGGAAAGGGTTCTTGTCGATGCTGCTTCCGAGGGCAACCGATGGATGGCGACATGGGCATTTTGGCTGCTCAATCGACGAGATTTAGCTGTACGGACATTGATAGTAAGTTTGGCAATTGTTTCCATAATAAAAAGCAAACATGAGCCATCGGGAAATCCGTTAACTAACTATCTTGATCACATAGTCACCAATTGAAACCCTCATCCTATCCTCTCCATCATCCCCCACCAGCCCAGGCGCAATCACTCTCCAGGCAAAATCATACCTGGCCCACGACCCAGCTCTGGTCATTCTTTACAAACAACTCCGCGATAAGACTACGCAGACGCTGAAAGGTGCCGCCAAAGTCCCTGCAAGGGACGAATGGGAATTCGTCCTGCGCAACGCGCGGTTGTATGACCGCATGGGCTGTGACCTACTAGGTCTCAATCTCGTGCGCGAATGGGAATTCCTTAAACCTCCTGCGCCATTTAGCAAGACTCAACCTTCGCGTCTATCATTTAAAGCGCCGGATCTTAGGAAGCTACTGAGGCGAAGGAGCAGTCTAGTTGTGGCTGATATGCCCACGCTTCAGGAAGAGTTGAAAGGTTCCCTATCTGCTCAGGGTGGAAGGTATGAGGCTGGGACGACGTTTGAGGAACCGGATTCTAACGCGTTCTTGGATAGTTTCGGATTTTAATTGATTAAATTATATCATTTAGAGGTATTCATTTAGGGATTTAGCTGCGGGTTTTTCGGTTTTACATTGGTGCATTCGCAAGCGGCATGGCTTTTAACATCTAGGCGTTTGTATCCCTTGCGATTTTTAGTTACCCTTTGTTTCTGCATGCTGGTCAGCTGTTCAAGGCTTGTGTGTATGACTACGTTTGCTTTCATTACTTCATTTAAGGAAATAATATTTCTGTTTAATTCCCTCTTCTATCAGGGAGCTTTATTGCGTCATTAGTCATCTGCAGCTCATTTAGTTATTAGTAATCTGTTGGCCGGTGCTGCATCCTGTCATCGCAACCTCGCAACATCAGCCGAACTCCCCGCTCTCTATTTCTCTCGCCAAGCGGCAGTTCGTATCATCATGGGGATTAGGCGATCTGTCGGGATTCTATAATATAAATCTTTTACGAGCCTGAGGCTGTGGTTACTGGTTACCCGTGTTGCTCACCGGGATTGATTGCCCAAGCTCTCGCAGGTTATCATTTTTTGAAACTACCAGAAAATGGTTGGGACAGGTCCATCATTGGCCAACCGCGACGGTCTGGAAAGCCACAGTTATCCTGTGAGACAGTCCCAATCCCCAGGATTAACGTTTTCAATTCACAATGAGGAAACGCATTCGGACCAGGACAGCAACCATGAATATGGTGACCATCACGGCGACATCCAGCATGATAGCCGGTTTCCCGATGACTCCAGCGAGGAAAGATTGCGATCTTCGAGAACCTCCGCGCAGAGCTTTACCATCCGATCCCTCCTCATGGGCCTTGTAATTGGCACACTTATCACTTTCTCCAATACGTACTTCGGCCTTCAGACTGGCTGGATCAGCACCATGGCCATGCCCTCGTCACTAATAGGATTTGCGGCCTTCAAGGCCCTTTCTCGCCATCTTTCATTTCCGTTTACGCCAGTAGAAAACGTTTTGATCCAAACTGTTGCGGGCGCCGTAGGGTCAATGCCGCTAGGTTGTGGTTTTGTGGGCGTCATACCGTCTATGGAGTTCTTGCTGAGAGATGGACCTGATGGGGAACGAGGAGCCGATGATGGACAGGGTGAAGGGGGCCCATTGAAACTTTCGTTTGGGAAATTAGTTGTTTGGAGTTTGGGTGTGTGTTTATTTGGGGTTGTTTTTGCGGTGCCGTTACGGAAGGAGGTTATTGTTAGGGAGAAGCTGAAATTTCCGAGCGGAACGGCGACAGCATTGATGATTAGAGTGCTCCACGGGGGTGGACAGGCAGAGCAGAAGGGGAAGGCTGTGGGCATTAGTAGTGAGCAGAGGAGGAGGAGAATGTCAAGGTCAAACTCAGTGCATGAACGAGAGCGCGTGGCGTTGCCAGCTCGCGATGAGCGGGAAGACACTTCGCATTCAATCTCAAGACTAGCTCTTGCTGAGCGGGATAGAAGGAAAGACTGGCAGGCGAATATTAAATTGTTGATCTACGCGTTTGGAGTTTCTGCGACATATGTAAAAAGGCCTTCCAATTCGATTTTTTATCCTCACTACGTTTAAGTTACTGATGTACTTTCCTAGACCCTCGCTTCATTTTTTATCCCGCGACTTCGCGATCTCCCTATTTTTGGTCTTCCGCTTGCCACTCATTGGCTCTGGACACTTAATCCTTCTCCGGCATACATCGGCCAGGGCATAATAATGGGCCCGTCCACATCACTACATATGCTGGTCGGTGCGATTCTGGGATGGGGAATCCTCTCTCCTCTTGCCAAACATCGGGGCTGGGCTCCCGGGCCCGTCGATAGCTGGGAGGACGGCAGCAAAGCTTGGATTGTATGGGTTTCACTTGCTATCATGCTTGCAGACTCGATCATCAACCTTGGCTGGTTAGTCCTCCGACCATTGATCACCCATGGGCCAACTCTTCTACATAACATGACCCGAAATAATTTCTGGACCGATGTTTTCAAACCCGCTTCTCGTAGACCAAGTTACACAGCTATTCACCTGCCGTACGCAGTGGACAACGACGGAGACGCGCCTCCATCCGAGCTCATCTCCACCCGCACAGTCCTCCTCCTCCTCCCTCTCACCCTATTCCTCAACGTCATATGCATGCACATCAGCTTCGGCAACCTCATCACCCCAGCCCTCTCAGCCCTTGCTACCCTCCTCGCTCTCTTCCTCTCCGTCATGGGCGTGCGCGCCCTCGGCGAAACGGACCTAAACCCCGTCTCCGGCATCAGTAAACTCACCCAGTTGATCTTCGCCCTCGCCACGCCAGCCTCAAGCCACACGCGCCGTACCGCAGTCGTTACGAACCTCCTCGCAGGCGCCGTATCCGAAGCCGGCGCCCTGCAAGCCGGCGACATGATGCAAGATCTGAAAACAGGCCACCTCCTGGGTGCCAGCCCCAGAGCGCAGTTCTACGGCCAAGTAATCGGCAGCCTGTTCGGCGCCGTGATCTCCGCCGCTGTTTATAAACTATACATCGCCGTCTACGACGTACCCAGCCCCATGTTCCAGGTGCCCACGGCGTACGTGTGGATATTCACCGCGCGGCTCGTGACGGGCCAGGGCCTGCCGGAGATGGCGTGGCAGACAGCCACGATTGCAGGCGCGGTGTTTTCGGTTATTACGGTTTTGAGGATCATGGGCGCTTCGCCTGCGTTTTCACCGGGGAAAGGGGGAGGAGGAGGAAGAGCAAGAAGCGCACCGTGGCGCGCGTGGATACCAGGCGGCATTGCCGTTGCCGTGGGTATGTATAATGTGCCGTCGTTCACGCTGGCGAGGGCCATCGGTGGCGTTATTGCCTGGTGGTGGGGGCGGAGGAAGCGGCAGCAACAACGGCGCCAGAGATGGTGGTGGTGGTGGTCCTTCTCATCGTTGAGGAGCGGGGTTGTTGATGATGATAGTCGTGCGCGTTTGCTCGCGGGCGATGATGATGCGGCTGGGTTAACGTCCGCCATTAAAGACGATGATGCGCATGAGGATACTGTTGGCGCTCCGAGGGGTCGTAGTGGTGATGATGATTCTTCGGGCGGTGGGTCGACGGTAGTGATCCTCGCATCTGGGCTTATATTGGGCGAAGGGGTCGTGAGCATTATCAATCTAGCGTTGGCCAGCGCGGGGGTTCCCCATCTGTAACGATACCATGAGTTTGCTTTTACCATTTTTTTCTCCCTTTAAACTTTTTCTTTTCGCATATGTCAAGATATACTCACAGTATACACTTTTTTTAGATATTTGTTCATTTTTTCTTTTTCATTAGAGGTCACGTATCATAATCATTCCCTACTTACTCCCTCCCCCCTTTTGTGCCCTCGCGATGTTTAATACCAGTACATAGCTATATACCACATAGAACGCCGTAGCATTTCCCCCCCACTCTTCCTTTCATTTGACATGGAACATTGAACATTGAAGCATGTAAGAATGTGAAACAGTAGGAGAAGAAACGCCGCGACAGAACTCTGTAGTGCTGAGTACTGAGTCTGATCAATCTACAGCCCCTTCCTTCCCCAACCAAGTTAAACGCACAAAAACTAAACGAACACGTTAAAAATCCTATTCACAACAAGACAAGCTCACATTAAATTGAAAACTAGAAAAACGGTTATATCCATACATAACTAAGAGGAACATGTGAGCGATAAGAAGCTTGATTAGTTAGAGCGATCGCTCGCTGGGCGGAAGTTATATTTTCCTAGCGAGCCCTAGCAAATATATATAGATGGGGGTATATGACTGTAGTAGCTGAGGCACTAACCCTTGCTGTAGTGTTCTTAGTGTATTCATATCTGAGTGTTGTGCTAGGTCCTTTTATTAATAATTAATTACAAGAATCAGAGCCTGATTTCCTTATTAGAAAAGGTCTTTATACATTCAATGCTATAACAATCAGTAAACACAGATAAATTCTGTTTATCTGAGTGTATTTTCCTTATAACTGAATTATTCTCTTTTTATCTCTTTTAGCCTGATTATTCTGATAAATTCAGCAAAAGCAGGCCTTGTCAATGACTTTGGAAGACTGTCAGCTATATTGATAATAGAGTCAATGTGATTCATTACTATTTTCTGTTAGGGTTTCGAATCTAGGCGCAGGAAGAAGAGAATCTCGTTGCCAACTAGGTAAGCTATTTCAACGAAATACTCAGGTGGTGAGAAGAAGGGGGTTTGGGAAGAGGGAACGCTATATACAGATTGCAGGCGATTGCCGCCGCCCTAGCCCTAAGCCCTACATTGTATCAAGCAGCCTTGCTCCAACTCCTAACATTACCCCCCGTTGAAGCTGAGGCATGTCCTCATGCCGGTAGGTCATCTTCGGCCTCATCCTGAAGATAGTTATCATTTTCCCATG
>JAFEJD010002764.1:0-10355 GCA_018296065.1 Blastomyces percursus | reverse complement strand
AAAAAAAAATAAAAAATAAATAAAAAATAAAAGAAAAGAAAAAGAAAAAGAAAAAGAAAAAGAAAAGTACAATCCCCTCCATGTTCTTGCGAATGCTTCGAATGCTTTCATTGCTTTTTCTGCTTTCTGTGGCTTCTTCGTAGCGAGGCATGTCGGCGAATCTCGGTGCCACTTCGTCGCTTCATTTGGCCTGGCGTGGAGCCCTTTTCACATTTCGCTTCGCTGCACTTTGGTCAATAAGAATGGTTTGAGGTCCTCGTATCAGAATGCACACAACTCAAGCCGGCACTTCGCCAGACGATCTAACTTTTTAAGGCGTGTCTGTGGGGTCCAAAGGCGCTGCCTGGATGCTCGTATCGCCAGTTCCAGGGACTGAGAGGCGTCTTCCCCCGCACACTCGGTTCGGTTTGGCTTGACCAGCATTGGCTGGGGGAAAAAAAGAGAGCGATCTCTGGAGGTAAAAACGTTCTCTCCACAGATCTCGAGACAAAACCCCCCTGCCAATACCCAGGGAGTCCGAGCCTGCTAGCTAGTGTCCTTAGTGTTTTCGTCCTCATTGCACGCCGTGAACGCGCTGCCCAGGCATTGGGATAAACTCTCTTTTGTCGGTTGGCAGCTCTGCGCGTCTGTGTCAAGCATAGAAACTTCTTCCATACTCCTGGCTTCAGACTAAGTTAGTTTTAATTGGTGTTGTAAAGGAAACCGTGAGCTAATCTTTATTAGCTTTGGTGAAAGGAATGTCATCCCCTCCAGACTAGTCTGTACATAGTAATTACTAGCAAGTATGGAGTGAACCGGCCCTGTCCGCTAGCTTCAAATAAAACGCCAAATGCCTTTGCGATAATACCCACAGTTCGGCTTGCAGGATGTTATGGTTCGTCATTTTTTGACATCCTGGGATCCATTCCAGGGGCCGATATTTCATGGTTTGGGAGCACCCCTGTGCTTGGAATCTTGCTCATGATTTGATCAACATAGCTCAAACCCCTAGGCTTGCAAGTTGCAGTTCGGGTTTTGGTTCTGGGGCTTTCTAGAAATCTATGTTTAAGTCTCCAACATGAGGACTCATGGCCTTGTTCGCTGTGGCTGGATTACTGCGAGCACCAACTCCAACTAGTTCCTCTACCATGCCCACAAGCGCTACAATGGTCACGCTTCAGAACGCGGGGAAGTGTAAATCGGAAACATCGAGTCGTCGCAAAAGGCAAAGTGATGAGCATTGAAACAAGAGCGCCACACGCAGAATGCGTGATGCTCTGCTGAAACATCCACCTTACTTATCCCATGCAGCCAGAGGATGCATCCATCCGTCCTTCGGCACTCACTGACCCCAGAAGTCGCTCGTTTTCTTTGAATATCACAGAACCTCCGCGCTGGCTGGCCGCATCCTGCTCCCCGCCACATCCTGCTGGGCTGGGAGAAAGGGCAGATTTTACCTTTTTTGACTGCAGCTTTCAGTGTTTCAGGGCAAACATCAAGAGTGATTATTATGAATGAATAATACTAAGTTAACTGCATGCACACCATCAATCATGTCATCAGCACCAATTTTCCCTGTGCTCCCCACAATCCAAAAGCCCCGCACATGCTCGCTCATTCTCGTTTAGCCAACCCAGTGCAGTAAATGATCTGCTAGACTGCAGTTGCCAGATGGTGGCATTTGGCAGTGATGTCGATTTCTCTCTGGCTTCATCGGCAACAATGTTCTTTCCAGTCTTTTTGGTTTTTTCCCACTGCGAAATCTCCATCAAGCCAATGCATTTGCCTTGTAGATCTTGAGTGGATGTGCTCTCTTGGTCAGCTCAGGCAGTTGAGCCTCCGCGATACTTGATATATGAGTGTATTAGTGAACTGTCTTCAGACGAGTATGGCCTGTTCTAAAAACGAATTCATGGCTGCTCTCGCGGGGTCCATTATTGGAGGAAAAGGTTCTGGTATGCATGCTGTGTTTGTCTGTGACCACTTCAAAGATTCCTGGCAGGAAATTAATTGTATACTGTCGAACCCCGGCTGGCGATCAAGAGCAGACGCTCGTGAAATACATCTTTCATTATCGGGCTACTTCCGACTGACTCTCTTGATTGTTGGGCCTTCTCAGAATCTCAAATTCAACGTACCGGAGAAGATCGGTGCGATAGGAGAGATCGATCGCCAGCCCAGCTTATTGCTTCCAAGTGTTAGTAAGAGCCAGCGGTCCCCGCGTCCCCGCCTTCTGATCATCGTTCAAAGCAACAAGAGGGCCGTTGGCACACAAGCCTTTCTACTATGTAGGAACTGGTCCGTCGGAGAAGATACCAAAACAGGCGAAGCCAGGCAGAGAGAAAGAAAGGGGAAGGGGAATCATTAATATTCCCGCCAGTCTTGGACCAGGGCTAAGAGATGCAAGAGCCTTCTGCCGTAGTTATATTAGCGCCAGGAATCCTTCTGGAAGGCTTTTCGACCGTCCTCTACCGATTAGCGTGCGGCACTTTGGCCTACCTCATCTGCACTCTGTACTCCCTACATCTGGGGAAGTGAAGTCGCCGCCTCTCGTAGCTTTGTTTGTCTTTATTAATATGATCTAATAGTAATACCGGGTACGCACCTCCAGGTAGTCTCCACTCTTCTATTGCCCCCCATTTTTATTATCAACGCCAAATTGACTACGCTTTAAACCAAGAAAGCGTGAGCCATTTTCTTAATTATTCGTATACATTGTTTGCCAACCAAGGCTAGCTCTCCTGTGTGATTCAGCCCCTCTTCCTCCAGTGTTTACTGGTGGTGATCAAGCTCTTTTGTCCCAGTAGCTGACATTGTTAAGTAGCTGTTGGAGGACAATTAGCAAGCAGCGCGACCCGCGTGATGCGTAACTCCCTTCCCACTCTTTTTCTTGATTTTATAGTTCAATAGCTACATTCTTTAGTTGCAGGACGCCGCCGGCTTTGAAGGAATCATGCGTTGAGGGAATAATTCAAAAGTATCCCCACGACTGATCAAATCACACTGTTATCCCTGCCTTCATTCGTTATGTAGGCTCAAACACGCTGTATCGCGCCTCCTCCCCCCTTCCCACGACCTCCTTTCCAGATTGTCGCTGTAAAGGTTCTCCACCAATTGGTTTCACCACGGCAGTTCCTTGCCGTTTCCTTGGACGCAGGGGTGCAGGACGTGTAGAATAAACGAGCTACGGTGGAGGCTCTGCAGTGCGGAGGTAATGATAGGTAATACTTGCAGATACAATGTACATATTAGTATGCAACGTATATATTGCTAGATCAAATATGTATATGAACGAGTAGATAGAAGGGTAAAGATGAAGCAAAAATAATTGTGAGTATATTGAAGTAATCCTTGTAGTAAGAATTAGTACCAGTTCACTCAAATAAAATCTCTCGGTTCGTGACTAGAGATATATAGATTTGACATATTTATTTCCTCCTATAACGGAAAAGACGATGGTAAACGAATGGTTTAGCATCAGGATGGCATGAACAGATTCATATCTTCAAGCGTCTCTGGCCTTTTGATGACGGTTGACCTCATGAAGCAGCAAAAACGGAATGCCAGAATTGATAAATTTGTAAGTAGCTCAGCCCGAGGGTTCGGCAATTCCAACCTGATAGCCGAGCCGGACCAATTTAATTTCCACTTTGGCCGTGATATCGGCTTCCCGAGCATATAACGTGAACTGTTCGATAATAAAGGCCTGTTGGACATCTTGATGGTGAGCAGTCTGATTTAACCAGCCACCTACCTGGCCCTGACATCCTGGTGTGGACCCCTCGTCCCTTGCGTAATCTCTTCCAGTAGTTACACCTCCTTTCCACATATCATATCCCATTCTAATCGCGTACGATTGCTCCAATCGGCACCGCAGAGTCAATATCGAAAACCCGCATACCACTACTGTAGAACCAACGCCAGAAGCGTTAAATACCGTACTGTGTGCCGCCCACTATAAATTAAACCAATAAACATCCCTGCGCCTACCCCTCGAGCCTCCCAACAGGAGCGAGCCATGCCAAAGGACATACACACCTACACAACATATGCCGAATTCCTCAACAATGTGCCCGTTTCAGAGGATGATATCAATTTCTTCTCAGGGATCCCCTGCGCCAAGCCGTATCTGAACAGCCCGTCCACGTATCGCATCATCCCTTTCCACCCCCGTTTCGACAAAGGCGAGGAGGACACCACAGATAGATTCTTCAGCAATGTGATCAACACGCCCGAGACAGTCCCGCGACTAGTCGCTATCATGCGCAGACCGGAATTGAACCCAGTGGCCGCTGCGCTGTTAGCTACTCCTGGGGCGCCTGGGAAGCAGCTGGACGAAAAGCCACCAACAGCACCACCGACCGCTACACAAAATTTATTGTCAGCTGCAGATCCAGACTTCCTTCTCCTCCTAGAGCTAGGGCCGTCGCTAAGCGGGTTCCGCGACACCGTTCATGGCGGTGTCTTAGCCACGTTACTTGACGAAACTCTCAGTAACTGCGTCGAGGCCTTTAGGCAGGATATGCCTGTCAATGGTGGGGAGGACAGGCCGCGTCTATACACTGCAAAACTGCAGGTTTCTTTCCGAGCGCCTGTGGAGACTCCTGGGGTAATTATCGTTAAGGCGTGGTTCAAGGGGTTGGAGGGTAGGAAGTGGTTTTTGGAGGGTCAGGTTGTTGGAGAGGATGGGAAGGTCAAGGCGGAGGCGGAGTCTTTATGGGTTATGGAGAAGACGACGAGAGGGAAGGATGCTGCCCGGTTGTAGGCAGATAGGGCGGGTTCGGTTCCGATAGGACGATGACAGCAAAAAATGTATAGATAAATGGGCTATAGGTTCATAGATTATTGGCTAGGTGATAGAATCGCTACAAAAAGTACGCACGCACCACTAAAAGTTGGATGATTAAATGTTTTTGGATAGACATTGAGAATATGGTTAAGTTATACAATACAATATCATACATCAATGGACATCTTTCTCGACGTTCATATCCATACATACAGGTTCCGGAACGACAACCGGAATAGCTTGAATAACGTTATATATAGTACATGGCCCCGTTTGACCAGAAAACGGAGGACAGAGATATCCTGGTCAAGCAGCCAAGAGGAAAAGAAAGGGGTAACTCTTTATACATCGAAAGAACAGTAAACCAGAGCACGCCCGTTTCAGATATGTCCAAGATAGGAAAAACAGACGATAGGAAGATTAATAAAATGTTACAGGAGAAGGAGAAAATGAGAATAGAAGCGAAATGAGAATCTTGCTGACCGCCGTTAACGCCAAACAGAATGCCGGGAGTTGTGTGCATATATCAAAAAGAAAACGAAAAATAAAAAGATAATTGAAAAGGTCACCGGCGTATATGCACATGACGAAGATGAGATGCTCCGTTCCTCTCTATGGCTTGCTTTTACCCACCGTATTCCTCAGCGCCTAGAAAAACGTATGTGCAGATAAACGAGGCATATCGAAACGGAAATATATGACTATAGACATATTCGAATCGCTTTACGAGAAGAAATACTCGCTATTTTTCAGTCGTTTGACGTCGAATTCGCCCTGTGTAATGAAGAGGGATGCATTAGTAACCAATAAGACAAGGAGAGCAAGCGAAAATTAGAACGATAACAGCGGCTGGAGCGGAAGGGGCATATTAAACATGTTAAAAGCAAGAAGATTCAAGGCATACCTTTGCGGGAACAGCGCGGAAGGTCAATGGCAGCCAAACCCAAATAGGCGTAGGCTTAGACTTGGCCTTTGGCTTTGTGCCGGGGGACCCTGCCTCCTCGCCAAGCTCACTCATTGAGACCAGATCCGGCTTGCTGGAAGCGTCAGTTTCAAAAGCATCGCCAACAAGGGATTCTTCAAGCTCGTCTAACGGGTCTTCTGAAGTCACTACTCGGTCTCCCGTCGGCGCTTCGGATCCCTCAGGAGGAATTTGTCCGATACCAGCTACACCGAGCGACTGCATCGAGGTAAGTGAGGATTCGGCATTTTCGGACTCTACAACGAGTTTGCCAGCGGTAACCATTTCACGGCCCTGAGCCTGCAACTCGGGATCGCTAGATCGCAGGAGCTTTAGTCGTTTATACTCATTAACGAGTTCATCCAACTGAGCCCTGTTGCTATTCGATGATTTGGTGGCCTTGCGCCATTTCGATATTGCTTTGGCCAGTGGCGTGCCAGGCTTAATGTTGGCTAGGTACATGTGATTTGCGTATCTAGTTTTGAATTCGGAAGCAAGTCTCTCCACGATATCTTCGGAGTGCATGCGAACAAAGGCATCACGAAGCACACGGTTCATGATATCGACATCCGCTGCATGGGTCCAGAAAGAGTCGTGGACTGCGGAGAATGAAAGGCCGAGTTCGTCGCATTTGACCGCGGAAAGAAACATATGAGTAGCGTCAAGCGAGTGAACGAAGTTAGGAGGGAACGCCTGTAGCTGTTTGCGTTTGTTGACAATATCGCTGGCCTGAGGGTTCCGAATGCTGAGTTGCTGCAAGTCACTGTAAACTTTGATGGACGCAGCGTCTCTGTAGGGCTGGGCAACTGGAAGTTTAAGTGGAGTTGTCCATACAACGGTGGATTTAAAGTGGGATTTAGGATCTTTGATATTTTTTGCCATTTTTTTGGCGCCTTGAAACCTCCCTACTACCTTGAGGTTCTGTTCATCTGCTAGGGCCTCAATTTGTTCGGGGCTCAAGGACTGGCTGATACGATTTGCGCAATCACCGAGCCAGAATTGAATGTCGTGAGCACCGGTAAACATCGAACCCAACGCGACAAAAATTTTCCTTGCTATGTAGGTGGCGCATTCGCCGGCAACTCCAGAGTGGAAAAGGTCAGGGTAGTGGTCCACGAGCTGCTTTCGCACTTGTCGGATTGCTCCCAGGAAAGTGACGCCGTAAACATTGGTCATGACCGTTTGTTTCACAATCTTCCTAGTGATTTTGTCTTCAAGTAATTTTGCAGTTTGGTCGCCATTCGCTGCATCCTTTTGAATGGATTGTTTGACGTGCTCTGCCACGCCGGTATAAATATCCGAGGGACGATCGGAAGGTTCAAGGTTCACCTGTTGCGCGCCGATGATATCACCTCCCAGAGCAGCATAATGTTGAAGACCATTGCAAGAACCATCTTGATGGACAGGCAGATGAGAGAGAAACTTCGTGGGATCTTCTAGCGCCATCGCATTTGTCAATTCCATGCAGGCTGCAAGACACTGGAAAGGGTCTCCGGCATTAAGCCACCATTTTTTGCCCTTTAGGCCATTAATGGCAGAGTCCCTGATGTCTTCCAAATGGTCCATTGCAAACTGTTCGCGTTCCTGGAAACTCGCCTTATCGAAACCAAACACGTTCGCAAGATGGATCTTCAGCCATCTCAGGCCACTTGTGCCCAATTCACGACCTTTGCTAAACAATAGAAGGCCACGACAGTGATCGGCGCCCATTTGGTTGAAGTAGGGTGGCATCGGATATGCGCGGCCACGGAAATCCAGGTTATGGGGGAGATAAAAGGTTTCGTTCCTGTACGCACGCGCAATTTCTAATTGGAAATTTTGGAAACACCGCTGTGAATGGTAGCCTGTGCGGGTGTTTGCGGCATGGATTTTTGCCCGATAATAATCTTTAAGAATATCTCGGTCGTCAGTTTCGGGCTTTTCGGGTTCGATAATATTTGGGTTTTCAGGAGCAAGGTTGGCAATTTCCTCGCCACTATTCCACGCCTCGAGCATCACTTCCAAGACACCTCGATTGATTTTCCAGCCGGTTTTGCCGAGGACGGTTAATCCAGCAAATACAGTATCCAGATCTCCACGGGCTGCTGCGGTTTCAACATAACTCAACTGAGAAATATCTCCTGCCTTGACTCGCATGACTGCGGATGGGTATTCGAGGAATCCGCCCTCCCGAGCACTAGTCCACGGGCGTGGTGGACAGACCATGGGCAAGTGTTTCGCTAACAATTCACCAAGAGGCTCTCGCCGTAACTTCTCCACGATATGATCATTGGCATGAACATAGCCAACTCTGAAGCCACGTTCCAACTGGTAAACACGTCTGAATGCGGCTTGGTCGGTCTGCTGTGTCCTGTTTGTGCTTGGATCTTTCGTAGAAACGGGAACAGTTGCTGTCGACAACAACATTGTTGCAAGACAAGCCCCGATTTTAGCTTGAACAACAGGTGACCAATCAACTGGTCTCTGACTCTCCTCGAATCGCGCAATTATTCGTTGCCATTGGACCTGAGCTTTCTTTGTGCCTTTGTGGACAAGCTTATCAATAAGGGCCGATGTTCGCTTTGGAGACTTGGACTTCTTTTCCAATTTGCGCAACTGCATCGCCAAGTACTCGTCGTAAATCGCTTTTCCCAGGTACATCACGAGTGCCGTCAACTTGACCCCTTTATCCACGCCACTCTTATTGAGCGCATTAAAGGTGCTAAGAATGGTAAGGGCTGCGAGCTTGTCGGTTTTGATCGCTCTTAGATATGGGGATATTTCTACACGTTGGCTATCCGCTGGTAACATGCGCGACTTCTTTTCGGATTCCTCGATGAGTTCCAGTTCCTCATTTATCCTTGACATGAGCTGTGTGTGCCAGTCGTACAAAAGGGCTCCCATTGGCTTGCTCGGAATGGGATTGACGCCAACTTTTTGCAGCATTTCACTCTCCTTCCGCCACCGGGCAATAGCTGACTCGACGCAATCTGATTCTAGGCGACGCTGCCTCATTTGCGCATAAGCCAGATCTTGTTCTTCTTGGGAGCCGGATAGGTCCGATGGTCTGGGGAGTGCATGCTCGGGGTCAAAAACGGATAAGGTCTCTCTAAGAGAACTAAGACCAAGACCCCGTTGTTCGGTAGCGCGAACGAAAGCAATATCGTCGGGCGGATGCAGCTTTGGTTTAATCTTAGAGAAGTCCTCGTCTGGTTCAATGTAGGATTCATCGGGCATGGTTGAATCATTGTACGAATTTTCGGAACATATCTGTTCAAAACAAAAAAAAAAAAGAAAAAAAGCAATGTTGTTAGTAACGAGAAGCCACGAAAACTCAAATCTATGCCTTATTTAACTCTTTAACATACCTCCGAAAGAAGCCCCAAGTCTGCTTCCGATAGAATAGGAAGGCCCAATACTTCCTCTTCGATCTCCGCATCTTTTGCAAGATTCCAGTATCTTCTCACTGTTCGCTTCTGTTTATTTTCGAATAACATGCGTAACGCCATCTTAATCATCAAAGCGTAGGTTATGGAATCCGGTTCCGCAAAAGCATACTTCATGTCGACTTCAAACCATTTCTGCGCCCACCACACCATCCCGTAGCGTCGGTGGACAATCATATGCGAGACCATCGAGCGTAGATATTTGTTGTGAAGATCAAGGACTTCCGGCGTACCGTATCCAATAAGTTTGGCAACCCGATGAATCAGAATCTCCGAACGCCTGAACATAGCAGCTGAAAGGCTGACATCGATGTTCGCAAGCATCTCGGTCAATTCGCCACCAATTCCATTAGATCTTCTCACAGCAGGCGGCCGGCTGATTAGAAAATCCTTCCGTATGATGACTGAAGAGGTATCGATATCATCGGACTCTGGGTACGGAAGCCGCTCATTCCACGGAGAATTCGACAGAGGCGACACGGTTAAAGGCGAGTGAATCTCTGCATGCCCATATGGGAGGCCCTCAAACGGAACATTGAGGTCTGATGTTGCCATTGCTAATGACCGGGTGGACCGTAAGGGTAGGGAATTAGGGGACTCGAGGCTTGGGAGGATGGACGGCCGGGAAAAAGTTTGAATCCTGCTTGATTGGCACTGCAATCGCGGATATGCTGCGGGAAGCCATAACGAGGATCTCTGCTCATATGATCTGCCTAAGCGGCGTAGAGTTTGTCTCCGCTGAGCGGCCCGACACAACATGCTGGAAGTGAACTGGAAGTCCTAATGGAATGAGCGATTACAATTGATAAGGAAAGAATAAAAGGAAAGGAAAAACATGTGTAAAGGCAAAGGAGAGAGAGAAATAAAAAAGAGAAAGTGATTGAGAAGCTCCCTCCCCTCTGCGTTCCTGACAAGAGAGAATACAGAAACCCGTTGTCGCGTGCAGGAAAAGTGCTTGCACGTTGAGATAGAAATCGAAGAAAATTATTTTGGAGGCTTTTTTGGACGATCGGCGAATTCAGGTGGATAATAGTTATCCCGCCCAAAAGGAAAAGTTTACATAAGTCATGTAAAGGAACATCACTTTTTTTGACCACAACAGTGTAGAAAAACTAGCTAATTACATTATGTATTATTCTCTGTTCTTTGAGAGCATGTACGAGCAGTATGTCCAACAGTCCCACATATACTACACTGGCGT
>JAFEJD010002762.1:0-10292 GCA_018296065.1 Blastomyces percursus | reverse complement strand
GTTTGTCATAATGGCGGTTTGTGGGGTCAGGGGGGTTTTCTTCGATGGCGGCCTTTGCTGCTGACGTTGAGGTGGCAGTGTTTGGAAGGTGGAGGGCGGATTGGATTCCGGTAAGGCTGGTGATGGAGCGGAAGAAGCCTTGTTGTGGTGGGGGAGGCTTTGTGCGGGCGGGTGGGGGTTTGGGTGGGCGATAGTTTCCGCCGAATATCGAGTTATTTTGGGATGGGGGCTGCGGTGATATCAGTATATACGGATATGGTTTTATTTTCTTGACGTAAACGAAATTTTGTTTTATCTCACCTTCTGCACAAGAATCGGCATCTGATCTTTCTCCCTATTGTCCCAATCCAATTCATACCTCCACCTCGTCTTCGAGGGTGCCGACGAGGCACGGCGATGATGCGCAACAAATTCCTCTCCGCCCCTATCTTCATCGGGAATAATTGCTAGCCCGCGCTCCGCATTTGAAACCCCATTGTCGTTCGCATCACCCCCTTCTAACATCTGAGCCTCTCTCAACGCCTGGACCCGCGACCACTCCTCACTCGTGCCCGCATCAAAAAAGCCCGAAGAACGCGCCAAGATCAGCCGATGGAGTAAATAGCGCCTTTCCTGCGTTGACGCACGGATGACGATCTCGACATCTCCCGTCGCGGCGAAGATAGGGAATTGATTTTGAGGTTGGCGAGTAGAACCACCGTGGTGTGAGCGGCCGGAGCGGGAATGTTGATGTTGGGAGTGGGAATAACCGTGGTGACGGCGATGGGAGTGGGAGACGCGTGAGGAGGAAACGACGGACGCGGGGGCGGGGACTGTCAAGGTGCGGCCGGGAATGTCTGGGTGGGATACCATGTCTGCCGTTGCAGGTGAGGCTGGTAAGGTTGATGAGGCTGCTGTCCTTGTTGTTCGAGGCTCAGGAGGGTTGGAGGAGGTTCGATTTATTGACGGGCGGGAAAGGTGGAGCATCGCATCAAGATGGCGCGCATGGCATGGCGACGGGATGAATGTACAGGGTATTAAGGAGAGATAGAATATGTCAATATGTAAGATATGATTTATCCACAGGAGGAGACATTAAAAAGGGAGACCGAGACAGGGAGATCCTCGACCTGAAGACACGGCGAGAGTTGTCACAGACAGACACGATGAAGATTACCGCCTTGATGGATGGCGGGATAGCAGCGGAATCCGGTTCTTCAAGGTGTTCAAACGCCTCTCAATCCCAATGACGCCAGACGGGTTCTTGTCAAGAAAAGGGATTGGACAGAGAACGCAGACGCGAGGCAGACCCAACAGCAGCGATTTAGTGCAGCTTTGCGCGGTTTTAGTCCCGGATCGGTTGTCTCGTCTCAGCATCCCGTCCCTGTTGATAGTGGAGTGGATTAACAGGCAAAAACTATCCACGCCAGGGCCAAGGATATCTCGAGCCACAACACAAACAAACACACAGACAGGGGTCGGCTCTTCTTTCATGTAAAATGAGAGCAAAGCAGAGCAGAGAGATTCTCAGTGCATGATTAAGGAAAAGAAGAGGAGCTCAACCTGCTCAGCCTCCATCCCATCCCGCCATCGAAAGCTACCCACACAAAAGCAGCATACAATATGCCATTAGCTAAGTTAACTAGACCAGCTGAGTGGCGAGGCTATTGAGCCACCAAGACATCATCATCCTACCCTATCACCACACGAGAAACGCTCCTGACAGGGCAATGACAGCCACGACAGGGGCTGGGATTTTTGCCTTTTCCTCACATGTGAGACAAACCCTCCCCCCGGCCTCCCATCACCTTGTTAGAAGTGTCATAGAGTAATGGGGACTCAACCAGACAGGCGGAAACGGGGACCCCGGCTTGGTGCATCTTGAAACAAACCAATAATAATAATTTCACTCCGTGAAACTGCGGACTCCGTGGAAAGTTCAAACATTGTGGCTAGTGATGGGGAAATAATAATTGCGGAATTAGATGCAGGAAGCCACATATGCAACCATGAAACCAGACATAATATTTAGACTCCAAAACATTTTACATTTTCAAAACCGAATTTATGCACCTATATCTAATGAATTTCCAACCAAAAGAAAACAAGCATAAGTCCCGTCTACGGACTGTAAAATTGTGATGTCACTTCTCTGCTATAGGCCTCTTTCTTCTAAAAGAAAAGACAGATTAGACGGAAATTAAAACAAGTTGCATTATATCCACAGAAAACCAAAACCAAAATGAGAAGGGATGGTATGAGACCGTCAGATAATATTAGTAAAATGATGAGAAATCGTACAGCAAGCTAAAAACCATACCAAAAACGAAAAGAATCCAAGCGTAGTCAGACTCAATTTTCCTGTCAGGAATCTCACCAGACGTGAAATGAAATGAAGATAGAATTTATAAATAAAATAGACCGACATCAAACATCAGCTAGACCTGTAAGGGTGTATCATATGCATTAAAACAACGGTAGGTAGGGGCCAAAAAAGGGTGGGATAAAATAGAGAAAATGAAACGAGCACTGAAAACAAGCAGCTAAAGTGCTTATAATCATTCTCTAAAAGTAGTAATGCTTTGGCAGTAACATACAAAACGCGCATACCGGTGAAATTAATGGAAAGTAAAAGAAAAAAAAATGACGAGCAATCAAAAACGGAAGAGAAGAGAGACCAATATGGTACGATATGCATAATCTACTTCATCAAAACTTCCCTGGCGAAAATATAACTGATATCTTTCCAGCCAAAAATGCAAACTGGGTAGGAAATAGGAAATTATAAAAGTAGGGTGAAGGGGAGGGAGAAAGGATCATGAATAACTCGAAAACGCTCCACAGACTAAAACGCTTCGCAAAAACTTCAAAGTAACCAAGGTGGAATCTGGGCGGGAAGCGTGTAAAGAGATGTCATGAATCGTCGCTAGAACGGTATGAGAAGTGAAAAAACAAAAAAAAAAAAAAAAAAAAAGAAAAGAAAAAAAAAGAAAAAAAAGAAAGAAAGAAAGAAAAGTGGGTCATGAATTAAAAGGAGTACAAGAAGAAAAGGACGGAGAAAGCTAAAACAGACTCGAGGCAGACAGGAAACATATGAGAAGTTAAGGAGAAAGAGCGAAGAGAAGAGTATATAAACGGGGTGGGTTTGGGTCGTATACGCTGAGAAATGCCAGAAAGTATGAATGGTGGTGAACAGAAGAAGACATGACTAGAAGGAAAGAATATGAAGAAGCGGCAGATAAAGATGTGAGGCTTAGAACGCTGCTCAATAGGGAAATATGGTGGGGTAGTGTATGTTTAATCGGAAGTGGCCAAAGAATATGAAATTAATGAGGCTCTTCCTTTTCTTCCTTCTGTCTCCTTTTTGGGGGTTCTACATTCGGTTCAAAAACGAGTCAGAACACAGCAGATAATCCGTTCTTTGAATGGCGTCGACTGAATCGTTTCTTCCCCTTCACGGATTCCGAATCACCCGTAGCATGATGCTTGACAAGCACAGCTCGTCCACTTGCTTGTGGCGCGTTGACATTGGTGGAGAAATCATCGGAATGGTCAAGGGTGTTTGCATGGCTCGAAACACCAGACGATAGGTCCTTCAACGTATCATCGCCGTAAGGACTATTCGACGCTTGGAATACTGCCATCTCTTTGGCACGGTCAAGTGTATCTATCCACTCTTGTGTAGAAAGAGCAGATGCTGCAACATCTGAGGATAATGGTTTCGAGTCTTCAAAAACATAGTGTTTATCGCGCTATAAAAAGTAGAAAAATCAAATTAACAAACGATCCAGCTATAACCGGGGAGGTTGTTCTTACCGTATCTACTATCCATGATGAATAGCCTTTTACATCGGTGGTGCATCGATATTGTGCACCTGGCGCTAGGAGAGAGATATCCATTTTTGCCTTCTTTTCCTCTCCACCAGCGGGCACGATAATGACCCGTCCAGCAGAGGTTACCATAACTAATCGCTGACGCTTCTTGGTCGTGTTTCCTCCGAAAAATCGAGAAAACTTCTTGGGGGCATCACTGTCGGTATGTCCACCTTTTCCGTGTCCACTGTGAGGAGCAGGCGCAGACAAAACAACCAAATTGCCCATTTTCAATATACGCTCGTTTGTGCGAGTCAAAACAGGAGACCACTCAATATCAAGTTGCGAAGGAGGTGGGAGTTCAGTAACAAGGCGTGGATACGGCCTTACGTTTCCTGTGTTACCAGAAGATCCAACGCCCTTAATCGTGATGTTAGGGGGGAAACTGTCGTCCTTACTGGTACCGTTCAGTTTGATTGGCTCTGGTGGTGGCGGAACGTATGGCTTTAAACGTGGTGCTTTTTGTTTCCAAAGGCCACGACCCCAGACGATGCCGTCGAAAAATTCATGGTTTTTGATGTGTTCGATTTGCAAGCGCCTGGACGGGTCAAGCACAAGGAGCCGTTCAACTAAATCTCGAGCAACTGCCGGGAAGCCTGGAGGGAACTCATACTCGAGGCCAACAATTTTTTGGAATGTTTGATATTCATTCGCAGCTTTGAACGGAGGTCGTCCGGCTAATAATTGGTAGATGATACATCCGAAAGCCCACAAATCACTTGCCTTGAAGGCACTCTTGTCTGTGAGAAGTTCTGGACTGACATATTCCGCAGTTCCAACGAATGAATTGGCTCGATCCTGGTCAGGGCCATCAGAGTCCATCTGTGGCATACCACTCGAATTTTCCTCCTGTTTCTTGGAACGACCCAATATTTTAGCCGTGCCAAAGTCGGTGATCTTCACATGCATTTGGCTGTCAAGTAGTACGTTTTCCGGTTTAAGATCTCGATGGATAACCCCACGTTTGTGCATGTAGTCAATGGTATCAAGAATCTGCGCCCCGTAGAATCTAGTGCATTCTTCATCGAACGACGACATCCGTTTCAATACCCCTAATAGCTCTCCTCCGCTCGCAAGGTCAAGGACAAAATATAAAGATCGTTCATCCTGAAATGTATAGTATAATCGAACAACACCGGGATGATCGGTCAATCTGTTTAACGTATCCTTCTCGATGTTAACATACTTCACTTTTTTCTCCTTGATGATATGCCGTTTGTCAAGTATCTTTATGGCGTATTCTTTTAGGGTTTGGCGATCAGTGGCTGCAACTACTGTACTGTATGATCCCTCACCAAGCGTGCGGCCGAAGGAAAAGTCTCTGACGCCTTTCTTCACGAATCTCGAAACAGATTTGCCATTCGCGTCGATTTCTTGCCGTACACCAACAGCCGCTCCACGCTCCTGCCATTCTTCACTGCTGGATAGCCCGACACCCTCGAGGCCATACGGAGACCCGGAGAGCGGGGAAGCTCCATTATTATGTGTTGCTCGAGAGCTCCGTCTAGGTGGTAGCGGGGCGCTCCCGCTATGAAACTGCGTCTGTTTGTAGGATCTATCGGAATGGCTATTGTCGCGTACTAGGACTCCGGCTTGCAGAGCCGCGGATCCACCACGAGAATCTGATCGTGATTGACTGTCGGAGGCGGATGAGGCAGAGGACGCTGTACGGAGTCGATATCCTTCCCTAGCAGCAAGATTTGAAGACGATCCGTTGGTCAGGGGTTGTGAATAGTATGCCGACAGTGGACGTCCAGAATTTTGGGCCCCAGAGGGGGTTGAAGTTTGAGATGCCGCTGAGGCATATTGGGGATACTGGTGCTGCGGCTGCTGTGGAGGCGGGGGGTTCTGATATCCATAACCAACGGATAATCTATTATTTTGGATATGAAGGGAAGAGTCTTGGGTTCTAGAGGATGAATGGGAGTTGATTTCAGGTTGTGGTGTAACTCGTTCATCGGCCCTGGCAGGCGATTCCGTTCGGGGAGGAAGTGTTGATGGACCAGGGGATGCTGGAGCCCTGTCTACCGTCTTGACCGAGGAGTCGTCTGGGTTGGCAATCCGCAGGCCCCCAAAGGACTGCGACAGGCTTAGATCCCCATCCATGGCAAGGAGGGATATTGGCAGGAGGAGTTCCGTAGTGAAGGACAGAGAAGGGTGCGAAAACGAGCGGGGTGAGAGACGTGGCAGTCAAGTGAAACAAGGGGTTGGCAAACACCGGAAGGAGAGCGGTGGTAGACGAAAGTGCGGAATAATTAACCAGACGAGAGGTCTCACAAAATAGAGACTACGCCGGTTATTGGAACGAGCTGTAAGGCATGACAGGTGCACGATACAGCCAGAGAAAGACAACCCTGGAGTGTAGTCCCGCAGCAGACCAAGGGGAGGAATGGGCGGGAGAGACGTCGGGGTGCCAAAAAAGGCAATTCTGCGGAGTGCAGAGATAGAGGGCGAGGGAATTGTAACGGGAGACAATGCGCGATGGAGTTGAGGTTGAGCTGAAGGACTCGGAGGTGAGGATTGATTGATGTTTAAGTGTGACTGAGATATTAGAGGTTCTTGGAGGTCGTGGAGTGAGGAGAAGAGCACTGATGGCAGCAGTACCTGGCCCAACCAAGATATGTGTATCAAATACAATATCCGCGGTGACATGATAATCTATGTGACAAGTCCGTACAAAATAGTACGCCAATTTGGCTTCCTGTTTGCTCTATAATTACACTATATTTCAAATTCTGTAATTTACATACCGTATTACAACCGTTCTCTATTTCTGCCGCAGCCAAAATAGGGTGGCAGAATGGAGATTCAGCAGGAGCTTGATACACGTATACCCTCCTCCAGCAACAGATGGGATATACCTATAGGTACACGCAGTGAACACACCGGATATTGACTACCTCGACTCGATCGGCTTGTCTTAGATATGCATACAGCAAGAGAACTGACCTCATCATACACATTCGCTCCGAATCGCCATTTGGGCCCATTCTGGAACGAAGCAATCCAAGCAGGAATTGCTATATATAGCAGCCGTTCCAAGCCTTGCCAGGTGGATTCCCAAGGCTACCAAGAGTGTCTCGCCCTTGGCTTCATTCTTTCACTTGTACTTGCTTTGCGCGCTTGTGCTGAACTTCAGCCTTATCGGGATCGCCCTGCGCCTGCCGCAGAGATTGGGGTCCCAACCCAGTCCATATGATAACGACAATCTGATATGGAAGGAAGCGCATAGCAGTAACAACACCATGTTCTTTGTTGACATGACTTCTTTCCCTTCTTTTCTATACCCTTCTCGGTCGGGGTATTCTTTTTTGGCAAATCCATTACTACCGCTGTTGAATGACATATACTTTCCTAGACCTCTGTATATTCCTTTCTTTGGATCATAACAGCATTGTGCATGGCTTCTAACCATGTTTCGACTACGCCCAACTCACATTGTCCCCTCGGACAACGAGATCTATTCATGTGTCCAGAGAATTCTGGTTGCTCGAATTCTCGAAAGAGGCGGAGATCCAAAGGTATCACCACATCGACAGCGTCAGTCCTCATCAGAAGCCGCATCCATGGATTCTCCTCTTCCTTCCCTTGATTCCAGTAGCTTCGAGGAGTTTACAGATTGTGGCCCTGATGATTGTGACAGCTCGCCCTCCCTCAGTAGTGGTAAATATAAACGAGAGACTTCGTCCAAGGAGACACAGACAGAACACCATCAGCTATCTCCTGGCCACCAAGAGTCTCCGCTTTCCAGTGCTGATGATACTCGTCTGGCTGAGCAATTGGAAACAATAGCATTGAGCTTTACGTCATTCCTTTCACCATCCACATGGCTTGGTACGTTTCCTTCGGCTGCAGGGTCCGTTGGTGGAAACATGTGCCAGGAGCGGGGAGATGACATTTCAACAACTCTGTTTTACCCAAGGGATCCATTGGCATCATTTCTAATACCAACAGACTTTCTTCCGCTGAAGCGTCATGATCTTTATTCAGACGTTTTTCTATGCTTAGAAGAGTCGAGCAAAGCATTGTCAGTTCTGGGACATGCTATTCCGGGCCTAATTCCGCCAGAGTTCCCGCCCTGGAGCTCCCCGTACTGCCAATATATAGCATCTACACCTTCACTTTCGGATTCTCAGGATACCGATTCGGAAAGTGAAAGTCAGGATGGCGTTACCTTATCCAACCCTAGCAGCAGCCGGAAGCTTACAGCAAGCCTCTATGGAATCGATCCATTCTTTAATCACTTTGGCCAGTCTCCTGCCACCATCAATGCTAATAGGTGCAGTGACAACAGTCAAACTGCTAAGAAATTTTCGAATGTTAACGGCCTTCAATGCCAGCGGTATTGCCCGAAGGGGGTGCCTAGTAACAGCTTTACTTCTGCAATACCTTCACTCTCTTATTACGGATTTGATTCAATTGCTCTCAAGGGTAGGTAAGCCTCTTGGTTTCTGGTATAAATATCATTTCTTGTCCGCAGAAGCCCTCCAATATCCCTTTTCCTTACACAACTCTGCACGTTTCATGAATTCCATAATTGGGGTACTTCTTTGTTTGGTTACCATATCCGTTGTACCTAAATGCTCATTCAACATTACCACTTTGTATCGAAGTATTTAGCTACTTCAATCAAGATGCGCCACAATTTTGACGCTAATATGTTGCCTCAAGCAGCTTCTGAAGAGGTAGCACTATCCCAGGCCTCCCAAAGCGGATCGTCGAGCCCAGATCAGTCCCCTGCGACATCGCCATCTAGTGTGAAGGGTGTCAGCACCGTATCAACTGCCGGGAATCTGACCCAAGGTAATCCAATTGCATCCTCAAGCATTGTTCCTCCCACGTGCCAAATCCTTCTTATTGCACCAAAAGCTATTGCAGACCAAATCCCTCAAATCGAGAGAATTCCCAACGAAACGGTTTGGCTGCCGCAAGTGCCACAATCATACACGTTCCTTACATTGCCTTGGCTGACCCTGCAGCCAATGACGCCAACATACTCAGTATTGACTCCAGCGAACCAGCCGCAACCCGCAATCCCACCCCGACATACAGGCATAAATTACTATCATGTACCCTTGGGCGGCATTGTTAGAAACCCTATTCCACCAAGTCCGGTCAGTCTATGATTTATCGTTGGAATCCTTTTTGCAAGTTTGTTTAATATGGCTTCTGAGAAGCTGTTTAACTAAATAATCGCGAGTTTATAGGCTTTGAACCAGGAACAGCAGCAACAATATACTGCACTAGCTACAAATTCAGCATATCCAACAGGGCACGGATGCTTAGTTCAACAAGCAGGCCAACAGGAGCAAGATAGCAATACTAATGAGCCTGTGACAAGTCAGTTGCCTGCAGGATCGTTCCAGATGCCTCTGAGCATAAACTGGCAAATTTAGTAATTTAACTGAGTCCCCTGAACCCATTAGCCACCCTGGAAAGAGGCACCGATAATATTTGATCACTACGGTCATTAAAATGATGAACAATGAAGGTTAGATGGGTTAATTCAGAAGGGGGTCATTGGCAAATTTAGTTTTACATTTCAAAATGTGAGTCTTTTGCATTGTACATGTACATTTGTTTTAAGCATGAACAATGATGGAAGAAAGTTTTTCCTGAGGGCGGTGTTGTTATCAGAACAGCTTAAAGACCCTCTCAGAGGTTTCTCTTTTCTTTTCCTTTCTTTTCCCTTCTTCCCCTTCTATTCCTTCTACAGTGATTATAGTGTTACTTTTCTTTGTGAGACTTCTTGTTCACTTTATTGAGCTGCAGAATTCATATATGTTCTAAGTACTTTGCTGTTTTGAAGGCATGCATTTGCAGTTATATTTTTCAGTGCATGTTTTTTCCATGATTTATGAAATCATGATTCATGACTTCTTTGTCTCTGCTCAAGACCTGACATTATTACTGTGTCATTCTTTTCATCTTCTTTCTTCTCTTTACACTTATATTTTCTCCTATCCTTCGTTTTTCATTTTTCTTGTTGTTATTGTGTTTGTGATAGTTACTATTCAGTTATGTGAAATCAATATCAATGCCCTGAAAGCCAGCTCATCGTTTCATAGGTATTCAAGTAAAGTGCTCTTGTGTCTTCGAAAAGAAATCCGCCCGCAACGTCAATTATCTAAACCTACTAAATAACTAGTCACCTAGCACTTGACCATTAGTATATGTAGAAAGCACCACCCCTTTTTTAGCTAGCAAAGGCATATGGTATCTAATGGCTTTTGATTATTATTTTTGGAGGCCGAACAGAAACAGGTGGAAAAAAAAGAGGGGGAAAATAAACAAAAACTTAAGTCAACACCACACACCAGCAACCCCCAAGGCCGAATCTCCCATATGTATATCTATGATATTTAAGATTTCTCTTCTCTCTTTTTATTCTTCTTTTTATGTTTATCCCTGCTTCTTTACACCGCCCCTCATTCTAATTT
>JAFEJD010002757.1:0-14030 GCA_018296065.1 Blastomyces percursus | reverse complement strand
TTTTTTTTTTTTTTTTTTCGGTCACCTTTTCCCTCTTCCCAGTGTCCAGATACTCTCCGAACCCAGTTGAATACAGTTGAGTCCGCTGCAGTTTGAAGTGGGGCCGGGCTGCAATGTGTAGGCTACTGGGGCGGCAAAAGANNCTCTGCCATACTGGTAGAAGAGGGGACGAACCATCCAAGCCAAGAACCCTCCAACACAATAATGAAGCGTTAGACGGAGCACGAGTCAGCTTTCAGCCAATGTGACTTAAGCGGGAACGCAAATTCATTTTGTATTATTGGTACTGAAGGACCTCCTTATCATAATCGCTTCGCACGATGTCATAGGCTGCCACTACGTGCATACATACATGTACATGTACGTTGTCCAGATCGACTTCACCTATTTTTTTGCCAAACCACTGCTGGAGGGGGACCACTCAGATCAACGGAATCTCACCCTCACCCACGTCGAAGCACGAAATACTCCGTAAGCGCGTTCTATCGGATATAAGCTTCTAGCCCAACACGGGGCGTGAAAGGGCCCCTTCCTTTGGAAATTTCCCGGGTGCTAGGACGCTGAGGTGGATGGATGTTGTGCCTCTTTTTCTCGCCCATATTCAAACGTCACCAATGGGTTTTGTCTCACTATTCAAAGGAGCGTTGTAAAAGGTGAGTATTTCATTCATCATCGGCCGAGCCCCATCCCCGCCTCATCCTTCACCGTGTGTCGTTGCGGGCTGTGAGCTGGGTGCGGGCTGGTTGCTGCCAGACCGGTTGGACGCTGCGGGGTTGTGTGTGTGGCCAAGGTCAGGCACGAAAAATGGATTTCGTGGGGAGGCAGCATGCAATGATGGGTCCGACCTGTCAGGCACGCTGGCGAGTGGCGACGTAGGCTGGGGGGCGGTCCTTTGCACAACAAAAGCAAAAATTTTTAAGTCCGCCGCTGAGAGGCGCCGCAGCTCGGCGACGGGCCGAAATGTCATTCTTCAGGCTAGGTTGAGCTTGACAGGCAAGATTTTGAACTGAGTTTAGTTACCCAGCCAAAGTAACTTATGTCAACATTTAACATCAACGACCGAAACGTTTATTGCAAATAATACAGGTACAGCTCAGTGGTATTTGCTAATTTTCGAAGCGTAAATGTATCCATCTCTTGACATGTAGTATGTCCTAAGACAATTCTCAAAATGCAGGAGGCTGAAGTGTTAGTATATGACCAACGTTAGCAAGCCATCCTACCAAGTTCGGCAAAGCAAAAGAAATTTGGCCCAGCTCCGTCGGGATGCGTTAAATATAGATGGAAGACACCTCCAAGTTAGTCTGGACAGGAAGACTACCCCTAGCGTATTGTCCTGCTGAGCCAAGCTCTGCTTTTTGATACTGCACTTTCCAAGGGTGCCTTTTCGGTCCAGCTTAAGCGATATCGGGAGGAAGTTTGGTTCCTGCTGCGTTTCCTGGTTTCCGTCCCGGGCCCGGGAGAAATGACCCGTAGCCTTCTAGCCCTCCTGGATATTGGGTGAACGGGCCGTCGCACCTTGCAGCCCGTGCAATTCTGAAGATTCTTCTTATGTAGGCTTGTCTGGGTAAGCTGTCGGGCACGACGGAGGACCAGAGAAGGAGAACCGTCATGCAACAGTACCTACTCGCGGGTCCCACCCACTGCTTCTTAGCGAGTAAGCTCCAAACGCACGGGCGTACACGGTGCCGACATGCGCACACCGTACAAGAAAACAATTTTGCCGATGAAAAGACCAATTCAAGCCTAAATAATAAATATATGTGGCGTACTACGCCCCTATCCGCCCATCGTGATTTCCCTTTCCTCAGGAGCTTCCGCTCCACCCCATATATGGGCTATTACCCCTTTCGCTCCTTCTTCCGTTCCAAGGCGAAGCTTCATGTGATTCTACGGTCGCCCCTAACTACCGCAGGGGCTGTTTGATATGTAAATAAACAAGACCCGTGTATATATAAGGGTGTACGCCCATTCTATAGGAGAATCAGACATGAATTAAGTGTTACCATAACTGGCACGCAGCGCGTACGCTACAATATATAAAGTATATAAGAGACCTAGCTCATGAAGAAGCAGCCTGAACTCAATAATAGATATTCATATAAGTACACAAAGTAAAGAAAATAAGATATTAAATCATTTAAATCTGCTGCGAAAGAAAGCTAAGTAAATAAATAAAATAACTAGTTATATATATAAATAATTTAAAAATGACAGATTAATGCATTTAGATACTGATTTACCTTATTCTAATATAAATCTGAGAATTATCTGGAAGTTTTTCTAAATAATTAATGCATCCCTTATCCATGAAGAAGCTCAATTACCACCGCCCCTAACCTCTCTATGATGTTCCTGGCTCCTGTTGGGATGCAAGGACCTCACAAATTGAATAAATGCGAAGAACCGATTTATCTGTAAAAGGTAACCCCCCCTCATTCTGGGAATCCCTTTCAAGGACTCACGCCCCCCACCCTCTATGCGGTGCACGGCAAAAATTCCTTACCTACCAAAAGCTTGTCGGCACTTCAGCTATAGCCACTGATGGTGTAGTAATGGTTTGATCTACCTTCACTCCCGCTCGGGCCTCAGGGCCGAAGTTGTCCCGTCCGACATTGTCGATCTTTTGAACAATCTTGTTCGAGGCGTGGAACATTTCGCTCACGTTCTTGGAGCTGATTTCTGAAGTGGGTTGTTCTGGAAGTTTAGAATCTGCTATGCTGGTCTCGGAAGTTTTGGCAGTGGTGGTAGCATTGGTGGGTCGCTTTTCATTTTTTGCTGGTGGTGGTTTGAAGACCGACCAGGAAGTGACAGCGTCGCCAAATTCGAGATATTTATTGGAGCGCAATGTCTCTTCGATTTTTGGGTTAATAACAGACACCTCATACCATAACCTGTGATCGTCTACCATCTTATCAGCTGATTTTGCTCGCGCACGCACGGCCATCCTATCACTACCGGAATATCCCAAAAAAAGATTCTGGACTTCAGTGATCTGGAGAAACGGTTCCTCGCTCCCAAACGGTGTCGTATTGCCGTTAGCACTACCGGTAGATTTCTTCGCAGTGCTTCCTTGCAAGGGTCCTGTCTCATGCCGGTGGAAGCGGTGGCGTGTGGAACGCTTCATGAGAACTTTTGTGATATCCAGTTGGCCTCCTTGGGGGATTCGAGCGAAAATTACGATTTCGGACAGGCCGGGCTCGATATACATTTTGCCGATAAGGTTTTGGATTGCTTGGTCAATTTCCTCGTCTCCTCGAATGTATTCGACGGCGCCTTTCACCACACCCCTCATATCCCAAGTTCGCGCTGCGCAGTGGACATTGACCGCGCCCAACACGGATTCCGGCCTGTTCACAACTGCTGTCCCAGATTCATTAACAGTGACCACCAAAGTCTCGTCATTTATTGTTGTGCAGTGAAATTCGTACCAAACATGACGACTGACAACTCCTTCTAGAAACATTTGGCATGTGGAACCACCCTGGCTATCAGGTAAGTGGAGTATATAATCGACGTCAGCGCCAGAAGCTGTGAGCATGTTTGTGAAAATGGTGCTGGGCTTAGGGAGGTTATTCTTGGGCTGAAAGATGCTGTTCCAGGCCTTGGTATCTAAGGGTACTTCCTTTGACTGCTCGATGAGCGATCGACTTGCAAGGACAAGCCCCAGCTGAATTTCAAATGAGACAGTTCCTGGGAAGCATCGAGCTCCATTTAGAATGAGACTAACGTGCCGAAGGAACTCATTGAGTGCAACCCCACGCTTGTCATCCTCTTTCGCCTGTTGCGCCTTCTTCCATCCGCTTAACTGGATAGATTTGCTAGAGAAACTAGAAGAACCAGAAGTCGATGTTCTTGAGAGAATCGAAGGTGCGGATGGAGCATCACTAACACTTCCCCGATTTTCGGCCTTACTTTTTCGATACTCTCCCCCTCGAGCATTATTTCCAGCCTTCTGACCCATGACCCGATGGAAAACTCGAGGCTCAGGCTCGTGAATTCTAGGGCTATTTCCAACAAGTTGCCCCTTTGCAGGCTCTTTGCTACGGCAACTTTTATTTTCTATTGCATGTTCAGGGGGACATTTTCCCATCGCCAAGCCCAACCTCGTCGTGTCTGCAGGTACTAGGGGAACTGGCATGTACGATATTGGTGGTATTACTGCGCTTGCCAGTGGCGAAGTATCCTCCAAATCAATAAGTCTGGTTGACTTTCCCTGTGCTATGGGCTCCGGGGATAAGGTCTTTCTCACACAACTGTTCTCAGCAGAAGAAAAATCTGGCTGTCCGTATGCGAAGGGATTAAAATTCACAGGCAACCGAGGGCCCCGTCGGGCAGCAACATCTTCGTCGGTTGCACTTTTAACGTGGCCCACTGTGGAGGCCTCAGCGGACGGAAGAGGCTTCGAGTCTTCGATAGGCGCGGAAATACCCTCTCTTGTATCAATGATCACAGCTTTGCGCCTTTTGATTCCCGGAGGCGGAACTGGCTGAGCAGTTTTTCTATGGTTTGGAGGCTGCGTGCCGTTAGATTCTGAGACGTTCGGTCCGACTACTCCAGCCTCAACCTCTGTGGCCCAGTTATCGACAAACGAAGCCTTTTCCAGAGTCAGGAAACGATGCTTGCCAACCAAACCACTCCCCGGTGGAGCAGTTCGCAACGTTGTCAGCTGACTCGGCTGAACAGGTTCTGTCTCATCAGGGACGCTGTCCCCAAAGCGAGGGGCATTTGACGCGTCCCCTAGGCCCTGAAATTTGAAATCATCCCAGATCTTGGACCGTCCTTTCTTGGGCTCCGTTGGGCGGGGAGGCTTCCTAAGGTTGATAGGAACCTGGTGGGCATGACTTCCCGAATCTCTTGCTACCATCACGGTGATAAACATCTTGGAAAGTTGACCGATATCTTTCCTTTCCGGGTCGACGAGAATGCGACGAACTGCGTTTCTATGCAAATCTGCATATGGCGAGAGTTTGACGTGATATCCTGTCTCCGGAGACACATTTAAAATGTGTGAGACTTGAGGCGTAATTGAAAGAGACTAATGTCAGTTAGCATCGATGGCTCCCGAGGAGGTGGTCATATGTGGAATGAAATGGAGTGTAAACAAAGGATGAGGGTGAAGCAAAGAAAGCGAAAAAGAGCATCTCCCAAAGCTGACAACGAGAGGAGTTCAACAATAACACAAGCAACATGGCATAAGCCAAATGGAGAAATTACAAACAAAGGGGACATACTAGGCAAGGGTGTAAATTGGACAGCCTGCTCATTGCATCGTCAACGATGCTACTATCCACGTAACTGAACACACGGATTCTGTCATTCGTCTCTTCCAGGACGATATCTGCTCCAGACAGCCTGGACACTTCGTCGATGGCGTAGCGCAGCTTCTCAAAGCCACCAGTAGTCCCGAGAGTGGACTTCCAGTACTTCGTGGTAACCGGAATCTTGGTGCTCTCACTACCTCGAGAGAAATCGATCAGAGCCCCTTCCGCTTCCTCGATTATATCGTTCTCATATGGAATTTCATATGGAGTATTTGGCGGCCCTAGGCGGGACACCTTCGGAATCTTTATGATAACATGAAATTACTAAGAGTTGCATGTATGGAACTAAAACTCATAGCGGTGTCCAATGTTCATACCTCCATGGCGTCGTTATCCTTCTCGGCGTCAATATAGTTGGCGACCAGACTGCTCAGCTCTGACGCTGATCCAATAACATCACAGTTATCCACAACGAAGACCTATCTCATAAGCATATGTTTGTTTAGCCAGCGAAAAAAAATATGCCTTATTTTGCATCCTGGTAGACGTAATTTCCTTTACTCACGTCATTAGCAGGCTCATATTTGCAGAAGCCAACACCAGCTGCGGAGGTTGCCCTTAAGATGCGATCCGAATCAGTATTGCCAAAAAGAGGTTATAAAAACCAGTGGCCATCATGAACTAACTTGAAGAGCCTTCTAATATGTCCAGCCTGCAATAGATGCGATGTCAGTCCTGTCCTATTCGAAAGTTTGCACAACTCCTGCAGGCTTACCGCGTCCTTATCAAATTTCCAGGTAGAGGCCACAGTCAAGGTCTGTGGACCTTCCATTTTGAGGTAGCCTTGGGCTTTCAATATCTCCAAGTTTAAAGATATCTGATTATCAAGCGGGTTACTACAGAGCCAGAATCCAGGGCAGTGATCCCAGATGGACGCGATGCCTCTTCGAAACGAAGGGGCTGAAATGGTTTCTGCAAACGCAAGGAGAAATAAAAAGGATTAACGGTTTGACCTACAAACAAGAGCTGCCAATGAGCCAGATTTCAATTAAGAGAAAACAAGTGGATCAACAAATAACGTAACAGTACAGAAGAGTCGGATACATTGCGGACGGAGGAAACGAATACTGATAGGTACAGATAGGGCTGATTCACCAACGCCTCTAATCTTTCACCCGAACACGCCTGTTCTATCAGTGGCCGTGTCTAGAACTTTGATGTATACAGGTGAAAGCGGACGCGGTTCACCAGTGAGGAACTGGATTTGGCAACATAAGAAATCTTATGGGAAATTGTAGCGAGGCCCTTCGAGCCTTAGACGAATCAAGATCTTTCGATAGGGAGATCGAGAGAAGGCCCTAGGGGCAAGAAAGTGCCCGCTGGCCGTGGCGTAGGCGATGTATTCCTCCCCGAGAACTGATTGACGGGCCGCCAGACGAACTGACAAGCAAGGAGAAGAGCCACCAAGGGAATGATAGAGATAGGGAGGGCAGAGCAAGATGACTGGTGCAGCATGAAAATCAAAGACAGTAAGCAGTGAGAGTTCGTAGTACGTGTCACATACCTATATCTGACTGTAGTGGACGGCAAAAGATGATTTTCTTGTTCTCTCTCTCTTTCTTTCCCCCCCGCTTGTGACACTCTATAACTCTCTAGACAAATTGGTCTCAGGGACAGATGAAAAAAACTAACAAAAATGAGACTAACAGTGATACAGAAGAAGAAGAAAAAGAAAAAGAAAAAGAAAAGAGGAAGAGAGAATCGAGTAGCAGATATCCAGTTGTTGATCTGCTGCTTCCTTTTTGGGCTATGTGTTTTTGCCAGCAAGACGACACATGGAGCTTGACCATAACAACACTGGATATGTTCTGCTCTCATGCCCAATGTGGCAAATCTGCTTCCTCTCCCTGTCTCCCCCTATATGGTAGAGAATGGGTGAGCGATAGCCAATCTGAGGAAACCACAGGGAGTTCCCATTCTCTTGCCATCAAGTTGTGCTATGGCATTAATCAAAGAATGCGTGGGATGTTCTGTCACTAAGGTGATA
This sequence comes from Blastomyces percursus, assembly GCA_018296065.1. Lineage (NCBI taxonomy): Eukaryota > Fungi > Ascomycota > Eurotiomycetes > Onygenales > Ajellomycetaceae > Blastomyces > Blastomyces percursus. The sequence goes on along the minus strand of JAFEJD010002757.1, from coordinate 6,719 downwards.
AAGAGAAATTTCTGGTTTCCATACACCTCATTGTGTATCCATCTTCTTTCCCTCCTCACCTGTGGCCCATGGGTTATCTGCATCAGTATAACTGCAGCAGGGCTTTTAAAAACTATGTTGAAGAGATAAAAAGTCCTGCAGGCACTGGTGCCATGCTCAAGTATGTGCATTCAGCATGCGCTCACCCACCCCATCTATTCTCATTTGCTACATGCTATTTCAAACTAGGGTATATGTATTTATGAACCCGTATATATTTCATCAATTGAAAAGCCCCCTTTAAGAGTATTGAAAAGCAAAAACAAATGAGAAACTAGCTGTGTCATGTCGCACAGTATAGTAAAAAAGAGAGGCTCATAAAACTCGTGAGAACCACCATTTTCCAGATTCTGTTCCTGGCGCTGTCTTTTTGTCTTGCCTTCTTCTACTTGTCCTTTGAATATCGGCAAAGCGGGAAGAGCATGGGGCCGTAGAACAGAGCGCTGTGTAGTCTGTATACAGAGAATAGCAATGTGGGTCGCGAAGAAGTAAAGATGATAAGAAATATATAAGATAAATTATAAGAAGCCCTGTATATGGCATGTCATGTATTAAATCAAATAAGATAATCCGTCAGTGAAAAGGGGGAAGAAAAGCGAAGAAAGAAGAAAAAAGGAGAAAACAGCAAACGCCATCCCGTCTGAGTTAGCAATGAAAGAGGCCCAGTAAAAATGAAAGTGAAAAGTAATTAAAATATATTGTATTAGCAAACAGAAAGGGCAATAAAATAGTAGAATAAAGCAGAGTGATTGGGGAGGCCCAAGGGAACGAAAAGAAGAGACAAATTAAAAGGGATTATAGGAGAAATAGAGGAAGGAATTCGTCCCTTTTTTAGAACGGAACAAAGAAAAGAAAGAAAAAAGAAAAAAAGGAAAAGGTAAAAGGGCACGAAAATGTAGTTAAAATTTCCCTCCCTGCCGTTATGATCCTTTTTAGCTTTGTATCCCAGTAAAACTGCGGCTGTAGATGGTAAAAATTCAAAAGAAGGGAAAAAAAGAGGATAAAACCGCCGTATGCCTGTCCTTTTTTTGGGGAGCTGTAAATGGCTTTTCACAGGCCTTTTGGTATGTGTATGTATGGGTAGTGATGTATGTATGCATGTATGTACGTATATCCGTATATTAAGTTATGTATGGTAAGGAAATTAGTCGTAAAATTGGTCGCGCCTGCTGCTGCGTATATGTAAATGGGACTCTGTACACAAGTAAAATGTGAAGAGATGAGGAAATAAATATGGTCGTAAATTGGTATGAGCTCGCTCGGGGATAGATGGGTGTGGAACGGCGTCGGGGTCGGGTCGCTGTTTTTGAAGATTCTGGGTATATGTGGATGCATTCATCCAGTCGTACATTACGTCGGAATCAAGCGGGGAAAGGTTCCTTCCGGTGATGAGCGGTTTTGCGGTCATCCGCATTCAAAAACGGAGTGTTACCTCTGAGGACGAACGAAAGGTATATAAGACCGACAAAGTCCAAAATCTATTTCTCTCTAAATGACTTTGGAGAGAATTCGGCACAGGCTCGATGCTTGTGGTGCATTCCTAAACATCGAATCGAATCGCCCCTCGTTTCGTACATCATTCGGTATTTCGTAGGAAGAAAGGGAAAAAGAGATAATCAGAAGGACGGCTGGAAGCGGACATTCCCAGCAAATTCGATCAGGATATCCGTATCCGTCCCACCGTCACTCAGCTCCCTTAACCTCGTTTTTGACCTTCATAACCCACCTCATCCTCCCTGTAACTTCCTTCGCCTGGTCAACCACATCATCAATCACGGCGTTATTCTTCCGGCTTCTCTCCACCAACTCATGTACCGCACCGTCACTAGCCTCCTTATATTCCGCAAACAGACGTCCAAACCGCTCCATCCGATCCCTCTCCGCCTCAATCTCCTTATTCTTCTGTTCAATAATCACATCGAAGCGCGTGAGCTGGTTCTGTCTCTCTATCTCCCGGTTACATAGCTCTTTCAGCTCTGCGCGGAAACCCTCGACACGCGTTCTAAACTCGATTTGCTCCCTCGATCGTGCATGAGACAGCGTTTCATATTGGTTGCGCGCCTGGTTGGCGATCTCCGTAGCCTCAGCGATTGCACGGTGGCTTTCATCCCGCTCCTCCGCGGCTAGCTGGTTTGTTCTCCGCGCATCCTCCTCCGCCCTTAGCCTCCTATCTTTCTCCGCTTGTACCTCCGCCTTCAGGTCTTCAATTTTCCTGTCCTTGCGCGCTATCGAGATAAGATGCGCCTCGTGTGATTGTTCGGAATTACGTAGGCGGTCCGTCACGTTATGTAGCTGGAGCTTGAGCGTCTCGTTTATGCGTTGCGCCTCTTCTGCACGCGACCGATGTAAACTGCATTCGCGAGTTAGGCGTGCTATATCTTCCTGTAAGTTGTGTATGACTCGACCGGACTTCCCGGTCATCGCGTGTCCTACAGCAGACGACCATTCGGGGGCAGGCGGAGAGTCTCCATTGGACATTGTGGCGGTGGCAAAAGGGTTTCGGCTTGTGGCAGGATCTATCGATAATGTTGGGAAAATATGTTAGCAGCCGATTTTGTAGGCATTTCGTTTTATATATGTAACATGGCTTTGGTATAATATATATTACACGAAGCCGATATTTTTAACCATTTAGGCGCACCATGTGAGTTTTCATCGGACCCACTCCCGTTCTGAGCGGGATAGTGGAGCTGCTGTTGTTGCTGCTGCTCCTGTTGGCGTTCGGGAGTAGAGGATTCGAAGAGACCATTGAACTGATGCATGTTGAGACGTGTTTCGACATCGGCAAGGTGCACCTGGGGGGGCTCTGCAGCTAGTTGTTCCACCACCATGGATGGCGGAGGAGAATGATTAGCAACGGAGACCCGGCAGAAGCTGAATTTGGTCTTGACAAGCCTGACGCGCTCTATCGCGCGTCGCATTTTTCTTGTTGGAGAGAGAGTGTTTCTCTATCTCTTCCCCCCCCTTTCATCCCTTTTGTTCCACCCTCTTCCTCTATTTCCCTTTTTTCTTTGTACAACGGCAGAAACGGGAAGGGCATGGGAGGCGCGTCAGGTAGGCTAGAGGAGTGGAGTGCTGTGTCTGCTGCTGTTGCTGGATGTGGGGCTTGGATAATGGGGGAAGGGTTGTTTTTTCAACATACTGCCAAATGAATTCAAGCTCACTTTCCGCACCTGGCGTAGATCTGACTGTGGTGTGTTGTGCTGTTTCTGTTTCTTCATCGTCTAAGTCATTGTAAATCTGATGAATGGGAGAAAAGGAATGCTGGACTACAGCTGATTGGAGACAAGAGGAAAAAAAGGTATACAGAGACACAGAAGAGATACTCGGAGATACAAACGCAATGCTGCAGATGTGAATGAAAAATAATAAGCTGAACAGTATATCTATATGATGGGACAAAAATGAACCATTGGTGGATTAAAAAGAGAGAGACAGATCTCAGATGACAACCCAACCTACCAGCTGCAGTGTTTTTTAGCCAAGCTCTACGGATTAGAGGGAAAGAAAAAAGGAATGATCTAACCTGAAATAAGGGAAAGGATGAATAACGGCGGAAGCAAGCATGGAATTAGGCCCCATAACAACTTAAACAAACAGATATAAGAATAATGATGAAGGACTGACTACCTTTGTATAATGAGGGAATGAATGAGGGAATGAATGAGGTTGCTGCGGGATTCGAAGAAATGGCAGATTTTGAATTTGAACACCTCATTCACCTGGTGATGTCAGCATCCTCCGCTGTATCTCATTCGACGGATGGTCTCCCCAGAAATTAGGGGGAGAAAGAAAAACAGAACCAGACCTGTACTGTAATTGAGTTTCGATGTAACTTGGTTTCTTGATCAGGAACAAAATCTTCATTTCTAAACAGTAAACAGTTGGGAGACCCTAGCTTCATCTCTCCCATGGTTTCAGTTGAACCTACATCTGTCTGTATGTTTTCAGTAGATTATTTACTATTTATAACTCTCGCGCAGCATTCATCACATATTACTGGCGGAAAACAGTTGGAAACAGTTTATGGGCACCTATCAGAATGTACGATAGTTATTTATTTTGCTGCTGAGAAAGGGTACGCATGAAAAACTATCAACTGCTAGAATTAACCTTTGCTATGCATTGAGTTCCTAGCGCAAACTAGCATAAGGAACAAGGAGGAGGGAAGAAAGAGAGAGACATAGCCGTGGCTATAGGATGAGACAAGCAATTCTATACTGTCGCAGAGGTATATATGGATTCTCTGCCGCCTGCCAGTCTAACCAGGTGGTGGAATATGCAGTATCTACTACATCTTCGAATCCATCAGAGCGTGCTGTACAAATCTCCCGCTCCATCCATGCACGGACGCAGCCTGAAACAAAAACCATCTGTGCCAATGCAGTTACATACCTCGGGGCGAGCTGTTTGCAGAATGCTACTTCTTTAATCATTCACGAAAGAAAAAAAAAAAAAGGGAGGGAACAATGAAAAAAACAGAATACTGTGCTTTTCATTATCAAGATACAAGACTCCAATTCTAAAACAACAGAAGACGAAGTATAGTAGAATAATCTATATGGAGCTTTTGGGCGGTACTCAAGGCGAGGCGTGACGGCCTTCATCCCTCCCTCCCCTCTCCAAGCTTTCGAGGATAAAACCCCCAAATCACTTCCCTTCTTCCCGTTCTGGCTGATCCCACTCCCATTTCTGTACTGGGTGGTTGCACAAGAAGTCGTATTGCGACTGTGTATGTGAAGATGCGCAGCACGTGTAAGTATGTGTTTGTAGGTAACTCCAGAGCGACACAACATTATGAGGAATTGATCGGGTCGAGTGTTGTCTATAGGAAAAAGAAAAACAGACCACAGAAAGACAGGGTATAATATCACTAGCTCCAGTATAACATAGGGGTTTGCTGTGGACGAAATAGAAGAGGACAAGAACTGAAGGCCAAAGAAGCTTAAATATATCTCCGACAACCGAAACAGAGAAAGAAAAAAAAATTTAGATGAGTTAAAAATACAACAATGTACAATGTAATTTAATGCAAGTAGACAAATGCGGCCAACACACCCATAATCAATGCGAAGGGGCTGGACACGGCCATAATGGAGGCGGCAGAAGGCTCGCTAGGAGTTGGAGTGGGAGGAGCAGTCGTGGGACCTGTGGGCGTAACAGTCACGCCAGTGGTGATGGTAGTTGCTTCGCTGCTGGTGCTGTTTCTAGAGTTGCTGGGGCCAGAGCTTGGGGAGGAAGTGCCAGTGCGAGTGGGCGGAGGAGTGGTAACGGTAGGAGAGGGGGTCTCCTCCCCGTCAGAGCCACCGCTGATGGAGAACAGGTTGGTGTAGTTGACGTCGTCATCCTGGCTGATTCGGAGAGCATAGCTGCCGCCATTGATGATGTCAGATTTAGGGGTCCAAGTGTAAGTACCGCCTTGACCAGAGGCTATGGGGTTGAGAGTAGCGTAAGTACTAGAATGCAATTTGATTGGGGATTGTTGCAAAGCCGGGAGAACTTACTGGTCAAGGTGTCGACCTCTTGCAGGTCGTCGCTAGGCCCCTTCATTAGCGTAATGGTGACAGGCTAGAAAGTAGGCACGGTTAGCAATTGATATTTTGGACCAAGCGAGCGGGCCTTGGAAGTACCTCGCCACTGCCACCCGCCCAGGTGACAGTCACAGGCTCGCCGGCCTGGACATTCTCAGGGAAGCTGGTGAAAAAAACGCTTTGCGCAACAGCAGCAGCAACTAGAAGCGCGCTAGCAAGAAGAGATTTCATCATATGCATTTTCGCTGAGGTTTGAAAGAAACTAAGGGTAAATGCGTGTTGATGAAGGAGAGAATATAGCGAATATATTAATTGGTAGTAGTTGAAGATAAAGGAGCGGAATTTGCCAGACGAGTGCAGAAGTGAAGACCTTAAGTATTCTCGGAGCGGACGAGAAGGAAGAGAAAGAGGAAGAGAAGGAGAATGAGAAATCCAACGAGCCAGACGAGGACGTAGCTTCCATGGGCTAATAAGAGGCGTCTGCGAACAGCCTCCCTTGGCATCGTGGTCTTACGTCGCCCTGGTTGGCCTGTCGTGAAATACGGATCAGCCATCAAGCCAAGGGTCAAGCACGGACGGAACCACTGGAACTCGTTCCTTTCTCAAAGCATTTCTGCTGTTTTTGGCATTTCGCTGTGGAATATCAGACGCAAAGACATCGGCTCGCCTCTAGCATTATTATGGATACCGGGCGAACAACCTCACCTCACACAAGAAAGTCGTGGAGCCAGAAGGCCACCGGTAGTTATAATATCGCCCTTTGACTTTCTTTCTTTCTTTCTTTCTTTTTTTTTTCTTTCGATGCAAGGGTTCAAACCTTCGAGATGAGGCCCAGTCATAGTTCGCCGGGGAGGGCGCAAGCGACCAGCGAAGATTTCTGCAAAAAAAGGCTGTCAACGCCCATGGATATTGCTTAATATAGATCAGCAAGGCTAAAGGGCCATTTTGGGAAACGAACGTTGGCAATCGCGCCTTTGGGAAATACGACGATTTTAGAATATATCTTTTCACTTCTCCTTTTCTTTTCTTCAGTGAGTTACAGGGAAGACACTCTGGCCTTGGCCTGATTCGAACCTGTGTCTCAGCATGTTGGGCTCACACAAACACGGGTCTCATAACCTCTAGGCTACTGGGGCAAAAGAGCTCAAT
>JAFEJD010002752.1:0-20962 GCA_018296065.1 Blastomyces percursus | reverse complement strand
CGATATGATCGTAACCTCAAAGTAATAAATACCGCACTGCGGCGGCATTGGATGGTCTGCCCGACACGACGCAGCTTCGTGATCAAGTTTAAGAGGGTTGCCCAAGTAGCGCACCTCCAGGCCATCGCTCAGCAGATCCAGGCCTGCGTTCTTATACTGATCACTCCAGCGGGAGGGAAGGGGCATGATGGGGGTACTCTCATCGTCCGACGATGAGGGGGGGGGGTGCTCGATGATCTCGTGGGTCATGCCACGGTGGGATGGGGCGAGGCGGTGGAGGTTTACATTGCTGGAGCTGGTGGAGAGCGGCGGCGCACCTGGTGTGGTGTTGGAGCTGGTACTGGTATTTGTAGCGCGGGCAGCATTATTCGCGACGCCGGCGGTGTTTGCGGAGGTGGAGGTTGAGGAGTGATTTGAATCGGAGTCCTTGTGGTTAGATGATATTGCAGCTGAAGAGGAGGAGGTTGTGGCGGCGTTGAAGGCGTTGTATCTATGTGCTGCGGCGAGCTGTGTGATGTATTTGGAGTTTCTGAGATATGAGGGAGTGAAGAAGGAGGTAGCAGGGAAGGAGGAGGGACCGTGCCGGAAACCCGTGTATGGCGGAGAGGGCGAGTAATGGTCTGGATAGGTTGCGAATTGCCGCGAGTAAAAGGGGAGACCGGATGTAGTAGATACAGTATTTGTGGTTGAGCTGTTGGGAGGGAGGGATCTCCTCCACGGGCTTCCTGCAGCCCCTCCTCCGCCTCCTCCTCCGCCGCCACTAGCACCGTTTGTCTGCATGTTGTTGTTATGGGTGACACCACTATCCACCCAGGCGTGTCTGGTACTGCTACGTGCTCGAAAATCGGGAGGAATGTAGTGTGGGGGGTAAGAGTTGCTTGGAGTGGCGCCAGATGTAGAAGAAGAAGAGAGGAAAGATGGAGGATGCGGACCTGACCAGGCCGACGGATGTTGTTGATGTTGTCGAGGATGATGTTGCCGTTGCTGCTGCTGTTGTATTTGCAGTAGTTGGAAGAGTTGATGCTGCTGGTGTTGGAGGAGGTGTTGGGAGGAAGCTGGATCTAGGGGATTGGAGGAGGAGGTTGTATTGGCGGTAGTATTAGAGATATTGTTGTTATTGGATGGGGGGGTGGAGTTGGCTAGAGCAGCGGTGCCGGAGACTACAGAAGCATAGGACGAGCGTCGGGGCATGGACGAGAACGAGGGCGGCGCTGCAGGATAGGAGATTGGAGGACCTCCGCCACCGGAGCCAGGAGGAAGAGCATTATTTGACATAGTAGTAGGATAGAAGGGGGGGAAGAGAGGAATGAGGTGGGGTGGTTGGTGATAAGGTGTAGTAGTAGTAGTAGTGGTTGGTGGTGGAGATAACTTAGAGGCGGTGGTAGTGTGGGCTGTGGATGGGACAATAATGACCTCACGGCAGCACCACGGGGACTGGTGGGCTATATCAGAAGTGCTGGAGGCAGACAGATGGCTCGATCAGGTGTTGGGCCTGGTCAGGCTCAGGTTCCGGCTCAGCAATGAGTGAATTCGGCGTCTTTTTCAACGCCCGTGGTGGATGATGGACAGAAAGATCTTCTTTTCTCCCTGTCGTCCTGGGCGCTTTGGTCGCTTGGGAAAGAAAGAGGGAAAGAACATATAATTCCAGTACAGCGCAGTCAGGTAGTTATTATATACATTATTTATTGTTAGCCCAAATAAAAAAAAATCAGTTAAACAGCTCAGAAAACCACGCGACTCAACCACAAAATACTTTATAAAAGTAAACCAACCTGCGCGTTTCTACCAGCAGCAGAAAAAATAATAGGTATATATATATATAAAGAAAAATCGAAATCTCCCGGTTAATCAGTCCAAATATTCCTTAACTAGTCTCATAGGTTGAGGGGTTATGTATTTAGAGCGCAGCCAGCCCGGCAATCTCACACCATCTAATTTAACTACTGCTTCTTACACTAACTACCCCTTAGCACCACCAGCCTGCTCCAGCCTACATTTGACCGATACGATCATTCTCGGGCTGGCACGGGGGACGGGGCCAAAATTGCCTACCCATCCCATCGTCTCTCACATTGTGTACGGGACAATGTAGGTATCGTATCATATCGTGTATGTATTTCAACCCAAGAATCCGCCAAACCGGTCTGTACCTGCAGCGAAGGGTTGTGGAAAGTGACTCAACCAACTCACTCAACTGACTATCATTTATGCTGTTTCCCCCTTCATCTATCTATATACAATATCATAAAAAGACAAGACTAGGGAAAATTATGGAAGAAGAGCATATTCAGAATGGAAAAATCAGAAAATGCATCTCTTTTTTTGCTTTTTTTTCTCCTTCCTTCCTCTATTCCCTCCACTCCACCTCTTCCTGTTCGCCCGTTCACCATCCCGATCTTAGAATAAAATAAAAAGCCCCCGGCTCCACCAAAAAGAAGCATAAAATACAAACATATTAATTCTCCAATCCATCCCTCACTCTGTTGAGTTCGGTTCCCCCAAGACAAGAAGAAAAGTGTTTAAACAATCCTGTGCTAGATAGGCAAATCCCCGAAAAGACAAAACCAAGATGAAGTGAAACGAATATTAAAATAAATAAAACACATAAAAATGAACATGCCCAACCTGCTCTTTCAAATACTTCTTTTTTGCTTTTTAGCTTTTAGCTTTTTGCGTTTTGCTGTTCACTTTTTCTGAGATGTATGCATAGCTGGCAGCCGAAAAAGAAGAGGAAGAAAAGTAGAGAAATAACAAAGAAAGAAGAAAGAGGAGTGGTGGAGCGAGAGAGGGAAGGAAGCTGTACAAGATAGGTAGGTAGGTAGGGTCATTATTAGGAAAACAGGTAAAATAAAAGGACAAATGTTAGTTACCAGACACAGCAAGTCAACAGAGAAAATATAGTTATATAATATAAAAGTTGAAAGCAAAAAGCAAAACGAAACACAACCCGTTATACCCGTACGAAAATGAAGAGAGAGAAAAAAGCCCTTCATGTAATGTGACAAAAAAGATGATACAGAGAAAGTAAGTGGTATAACATCGGAATCAGGAGATGGGTATGAAAGTAAGGCATAAACCCAACAAGGGGACGAGGATGAGAAGGGGCGGTCATAACAGGAAAAGGAGGAAGAAGAAAAAATATTCCCCTTTTTGCTATCAGAATCGAGACGGGACACTGACATCCAAAAGAGAAAAAAAATAAAAGAGAGAGAAAATCTATGATCGACAGGTAGCTCGACCGGATGAAGGATGGACAGAGAACACTAAACACACTAAGGTTTCTTTTTCAGCTTTTCGACTCAACTCACCACTACGCAACAGCGACAGAAACAGCGGTAGCTGGACCGGCAGCATCACCATTCTCATTAGAATTACCATTAGCATTAGAATCGGCATTCATATCGGTCGTTGACGTGGCCGTCGTCGGCGGCACTAAGGGAGTCACATCCCCATCTCCATCCCGATCATCTTTCTTGAGGCTCTGTTTCTCTTCACCTGCAGAGGCACTAGTGGTGCTCTGATTCGCGTTGCCATTAGCATCGTCGGTGGCGGGTGCGCCGCTACTGCCAGTAGGAGCAGTTGCAGAAGAGGAAGCGGGAGTAGCAGCACCAGTGCCATTGGCCATATTAAACGTTGCACCATCCCCATCCTTCCCACCACCACTAGTGCCCTGCTGCTGTTGGTGCCCTTCCTTCTCTTCGTTCCCTGGTCCCGTCGGTTGGACATCCTCCATGCTACTATCACCATCACCATTAACAACAACTGCAGTAGCATCAGATTTGGGCGGTGCCGCCCACGTCGGCACCTGCCATACAACCCCCGTAAAACTCTTGAGGTTAAACGTCTTCCGCTCCCATTTGCGGCACGGCTTACCCGTACGGTCGAGGGCGCGCAGGCCCGCGTTTATAGCGCCTTGGTTCGCCTTGGGGCCTAGTTTGTGTGTTGGCGTTGGCGCATGGCCGGTACCTGTGCCGGCGGTGCCTCCGCCTGGGGTAGGGCGAGAGCTGGGGTCGATGGAGCCGTCCTCTCTGTAATTTTTCGTTCTCGTGTTAGCAATTTTTGTTCCGGGTGATGTAAACTTAGGACGAAAGGGAAAATAGAACAAAAATTAGAATAAGAGATTCGAGCAAATGTTGGGAAAAGGACAAGGAAACGTACAATCTCGGCTTCTTCTTAGGCCCAGGCTTGCCTCTCGGTCTCGGTGTGGTATTGGCGTCAACACCCTGTCCTAGACCCCGTTTGCTCCCAGGTTTCGGACCTGGGATCCCCCTCCGTTTCTGGACCTCTGGCTGCACCGCGGCGGGTGTGGAGGATGCGTCTGAAGCATTATCAGCAGAGGAGGCGGGTGCAGCAACGGTGGGGGTAGCTGCAGCAGCAGCAGAGGCGTGTGTTGAGGACGGAGAGGAGTATGGCGATGAAAGGGCAGAGGAAGCTTTGGGCTTGGTCTTGTTGTCTTCTATGGGCCGCTCCTCTGGTGTTGAGGTGGTGGTGGTGCCGGGGAAGCGTGAGAGGATGGAGGAGGAGAGCTTGAGGACGAGCGGGTTTGCCATTTTTGCGGAGGAGGGTTTGTATGACGATCTACCGGCGGATAAGGAGGAGGTGGATGGAGTGGAGGACGAGGAGGGAGTCCTGGTGGATGACGGCATATCTATGAAACTGGCTTGGGTGTAGTGTAGAAGAATAATTGTAACAATTATAATTATTTTTTTTCCCACCTCCTATAGTGGTTTGTTGAAAATGGCTCCAGCCACTCTCTTGGGATTGGGGAAAAAATACTTCACAACGGTGAATGAGGAGGCTTTGCGTTCGAATTAATTGCAATGAAAAATGAAAAAAGAAAAACAACGGTTGCCGGGCGGCGTAATTCCCATTTAATTCCTTTCCGGCCAAGGGAGGTGTGATGGGGATGTGGGATAGGGCCCGTCTTTGTAGAGAGGACGGCAGGGGAGGGTTGAGGCGACTCGAAAATTGGGTGGCCAGTCTAGCTTGGGGATATTAGCGCGTTGGTCGTGGTGGTGATGGCGATATACAGCCGTGATAGTCGTGGTGGTGACAGTGAGGGCGGTGACCGTGATGCTGGTGGTGATGGTGATGGTGGTGGTGGTGAAGAGAAGAAAAAGTCAGGGAGGATGATGGGTGAAGGGGACAATTAGTAGGAACCGGTGGGCGCGGGAAGGCAGCCAGGCGCGGGCTGAGAGTTTCATTGTCATGATGAGGAGACGAGAAAGCCGGAGTGCGGTGTTGGCTCTGATTATTATTATTACCACAGAGAGTCTCACACACGCAAAAAGAGGCACAGACTTGGTCAAAGATACTCTCGCGCGGTGGGGAGCGCCAAGGAAGGGTTCCAGCGAATCCTGTATCGTATTGTTACGACATACTTACCGCCCGCGCAGAGCTAAATATCCGGCTGTTGTGTATATTATACAGCAGCCTTACAGGTGTACGCCTACACAGTAGACCTGCTCCAGCCACTAGCAGCGTGACTAAGCAGCCCCTTTTCCTGGCTCACCCGACTCACTCACCACTTCACTCCCTCCCTTGGTTTGGTTCTTTTCACCCGAGATTCTCCTGCACGCACGGAGTATTCTTGTTGTATTCTGATTAACTATTAATTATTATTAAGGAAGAAAGCAGTGGACAACCCGAGGCGCCCTATAGACCTGCACCAATACTCTTATGCTTGCCATATCACCAAGTCTACTGTACAATGCAACAGTTCCCACGTTATGTATGTATCTAGATATAGACATGCACACACGGAGCAACGGAGAGATGAATACAAATATCAACATAAGAGCCGCCAAACCTAAACCCTGTCTACGCCGCGCTAATATGCTTGTTTTAAAGAGGGGTGAATGCTGATGCTTCAAGAAATAAACATCGCCTCTGCCATTCCCTGTTCATTCCATAGTCTTCATTCGCCGTTTAAACACATACGGGCGCTGGGAAATTAGCGGAGCAATTATTTAGGTATACATTTAGTAGGAGATAAGGGACAAAGAATTCTCAAGGATCTGATTGATGATGACGATAACGATAACGATGCAACGTCTATCGCCACTTCTCTAGTTACTCTAAAACGAACATACCCGTACGTCTACAGCCAAAAATCCAGCGTGCAAAGAGAAAAATAAAAAATTAAGTGCAAGCAATAACCAGAACATGGAGAAAAAATAGTTCTATCTTTATGCAACATGTCGAAACATAACGTGCGCCCCGTCGGGGGAAACAACCAACACCCCAAACACCATCCCATATAACAGCAAAACTAACGAAAAGCAAATAAATCAATTACAAAGAGAAAAGAGAAAGGGCGACAACTCCTCAGATCCCCGCCCCACCCCTCCTCTCCATAACCACCCTCACTGCCTCCTTAACCTCTGGCGCATCCCTCACAGACCCCAGCACCAACCCTTCCTTCATCCCCCGCCGCAACTTCCCAACACTCTCCTTATCCCCCTTGAAAGGCGCCAGCCCCAGCTGCAACAACCGCGTCGCTTCCACCTCATTCGCCCGCGCAAGATGCAACAGTTGTGTCAGCTGCGTCTGGGTCTGCGCTGTCAGCCCGCCCTTGTTGCTTGCTGCTGTATTTGATGAGGAGGAGGAAGAGGAGGACGAGTCTGGCGGCGTCAGTTGGGAAATGAAGATGTTGAGGGTCATGGAGGCGTTTCGGGCTAGGGTGAGGGTTTGGAAGGGGAGGAGGTAGAAGATGTCTATATGGAGGAGGGTGGAGAGCCACTGGGGTAAGTAGGAGGCGGGCATGAAGGTTCCGTTTTGGTGGGTGAGGAGGGCGAGTTCGAGGGTCAAGAGGGCGAAGAAGGTGTAGAAGCGCCACTGGGTTGGTTGTTAGCATGTGAATAGGTAGGTACATATATGTATAAGTATAAGAGAAATAGTTCAGAGAGCGGGCTTTAGTTTTCAAAGGGAACAAACAGAGTGAGAACAAAACGTACATAGCGTCCCCAGCCCGAGAACCAGAACAGATTCATCAGCACCATCATGACAAACCCGCCTATATATTGCGGCAACAGCGCGCGCAACCCCACAAACAGAAACTCGCTCATCGTCTTCGCCTTGGACCCTTCCACCACCTCCTGTCCAAACCGATCGTACGCAAACCGCTTCACCGGATCCAGCAACGTATCCTGCGCCAACCTCAATCGTAGAAATAGCGTATCGGCCGACTCATAACCGCTGCCGTTACTGTTGAGAATATACTGCTGACCATGGCGCTTGTCCGGGTGGTGCAGGGCGGCTAGGCGCCGGAAACGTGATTTGATGGTGCGGTCATTGTCTGTCGGGAGCACGCCTAGTAGTTGGTAGAAATCGCCCTCAGCGCGCAGTGTGTAGTAAGTTTCGTAAAGGGTGTAGAGGAGGTAGGAGGTTACGACGACGATGTAGATTCTGCGGTAATGGCGGGCGTGCCGCGGGCTGGAGTGGGCCGGGTGAGGGTCGCCGGCACGGATGGTTATGCGATAGTAGAGGTTTTGGAGGAAGGAGGTTGCATACTGTTTTGGCATTTGTTAGATAGAGATTGTTTTTATGTGTGTCTACGAAGGGAAGAAAGCTCACTCTTGGGAGAAAAGCCCAGCCGGCGTAGGAGAGAACGGTGGAGAGGACGTCGCCGGCCATCTTTGCTGCGGAGGATAAGGAGATTCCAAGGTCGACTGACAATGAAGCGTTGCAAGAGGATAAAGAATGAAGTACTTTTAAGAGGGGATTGATTATTCTATTATATACATCGCTCCTCAGCAGTGCCGGCACCTCTGAGGAAAAAAAGAGAGTCTTCCGTAAGCCGAAAAGAATAAAGAAATATATATCAAATGATACCTATACACCTGCATCTTTGTGTTGTCTGTCCGGCGGCTGGTTCCAGATTGGAAGTCTTGGCGTCAAACCCGTGATTTCAGCAACGAGTCGGGAAAAAAAAGTACTGCCGAAAATGAAAAAAACATCAAGCATCTACAACACCAAGCTTATTTACGTACACAAAGCAGTGCAGCCACAACGACGGGTAGAATGTCCACGTGCGCCATGTCACCGGACGCAATGGACATCGATCCCGCCCCCCTTTCACTAGAGAGAAAGCGCAAAAATAAAGAAAAGGACAGGCACTCGGCCAAAAAGCGCAAGCATGAATTGAGCACCGCCACCGCACAACCAGATGTAGAAGCGGCTTCAAAGGCGAAGAAAAAGGCGAAGAAGGCGAAGCAGCACAAGGATCATGGGTTTCTCGAGTCATCTGCGCAAGCGCTGCAACATACGCCCAATCCGCGATCTAAAAAACCCAAGAAGCATGCACACCAATCCCATGAAGCTGTCGTGAACGACGACCAGGAACAAGAACAAACTTCTTCCAAAAGGCAATCCCAATCCACAACAACTTCTAGAAAACCTCTCTCCAAAGCTTCCGCTTCGCAATTTGAATCTTCATTTGCAGACCCCACGGAATCATCCCCCTTCCACCTCATAACCGCAACCCTCTACGTCCCCCTCTCCCCAATCTCCATTTCCCCAACCCACGCCCTCTCCTCCCTACAAGCCGAGCACCTCTCTCCCCTCCTACTCACCTACTACCCACCTCTTCGCGGTATCGTGCTCGCCTACTCCAACGCCTCCATATCCTCGATCTCTCCTTCACCAACCGCCCCGCCAACCCCCGACAACCCAGACGAAGACCTAAACCCACAACCCTTAACCCTCGCCGTGAGCGCAGGCGAATACGGCGTCCTCTATGTCTATCTGACAGCTACGTTCCTAATATTCCGCCCAGAGCGCGGCCAGCCGCTCGAGGGGTGGATAAACGTGCAATCCGACGGGTTTCTGGGCGCCGTGGTGTACAACCTCTTCTCCGTAGGCATTGAGCGGCGCCGGCTGCCCGCTGACTGGGAGTGGGTGGCGCCGGGAGAGGAGTCAACTACTTCAGCGCTAGAAACTACTACATCTAAAAATTCTAGCGGTACTGACGACGACGATGATGACAATGAGGATAAGGATTCAGATTTCGACTCCGACAAGGAAAATTTCCGCCCGATGCCTGCGACTTCCTCTGCAATGCTTGATATGAGCACCCAACATCAGAACCATGAAGGCATGGAGCCACCATTTGAAGCATTCGAGGATGCCGCTGCCGGCTACTTCCGGACGCGTTCGGGGAGACGGGTGCGCGGGATGGTCCGGTTTCGTGTCAGGGATGTGGATGTCATTCCCGGCGCGGAGCATGATAAGGGCTTTCTGAGTATCGAGGGGACGATGCTGAATGCTGAGGAGGAGGCGAAATTGCTAGAAGAGGAGAGGAGAAAGGCTGGGTTTGCTTCATTGACACCGTCATCGTCGGCGGCAGCGGCAGCGGCAGCAAGAGCAGGAGTAGGGAGGAGTGGTGATGAAGTGCCTTCGCGGGCGATGATGTCGGGTGGGCTAGGGACCTCTAGCGCAGCAGCAACAGCAGCAGCTGATGATGATGATGTAATGGAAATGGAACCGGAGGGGGAGCTGCCCGTTCTTGTGCCAGGGAAGAAGGGGAAGGACAAGGAAAAGAAGAAAAAGAAGAAGGTCAAGAAGACGACCTCATGAGTAGTGGACGCCAAAGTTTGAAGGGTAGGCGGGAGACGGTGTTTGGAGATTACGCCGGATAATTGGTTGGGTTCGGTACATACTACCTCATAGTTTCCCTTTTTTTGATCTATAGAAGCACATCTTAAGGATATTGATTTTCCACGCCTTTTTTTTTGCGACCTCCTTGCTATGTGGTCTCATATATATATGCTCAGAGAGGTTTTCATCACCCGTTTTGTCCTCGGTTTTCCACTGGTTTTTTCGCTAATCTTTATCTGTCTCTTCTTGCACGTTTTGGCGGCATGCTTTTGAAATATAGGGGGTGATTAATTATTGTCAAAGACTACACATCATAGAGAGCATTCCATTTATGAAGATTTGGTTTTGGGATTTATTATTTCTTCTTTGTGGTCAGTGATGTTCCCCTCTTGAATTCTTGAGCGTCGAACTAGGGGGGCATTTCCATGCATCAACCATCGCCAACTCCCTCGAAATAATCCGACTTAATCCCACGCTATCCATTAGTTAATCCCTGGTCATAGAAACCCCCTTCCCGAAGAAAAAAAAAAAGAAGAAGAAGAAGAAGAAAAGAAAAGAAAAGAAAAGAAATTACATTTCAAAAGCCACATACACTTACACTTCCCTCATGCCAAATCCACCTTCAACACGTCCACACCCTCATTCACCTCTTTCTTGCTCACCATCTTCCCCCGCTTCATCAATTCCGCACACTTCATAACAATCGGATCCATCCCCATACTCGCAACCGCCACCACCGTCTCACCCAGCACATAATACGCGACAAACTTCCCCGCCTCCGTATCCCCCTTAATAATCAGATCGTCAAACCCGTTCATCGTGTTGCCACAGTAGCGCAGTTGGCCGCCCAGCGCCGACCAGAAGATCGGAATGAACGATTTCGCCTTCAGCGGCACGGAACTGTTGTTCGAGAACGTGTGGGCGATCGTGCGTCCGACGCTTCGCCCTGAGTTTTGTGCTACGTCCCAGTGCTCGATGCGCACATGCGTATGGCCCCCTTGGCCTGCCCCCGGGCCGTAGTAGGGGTACGTGGCGATGTCGCCGACGGCGTAGACGTCGCTATTGCCGTTGGCGTCCTTTAGACACTCGACGGCGAAGTACTCGTCCGTCTTGAGGGACCCGTCGCGCTCGAGGGTTACGCTGGGGTTATCACGGAGGAATTCTGTGGCCGGGCTAACCCCGACGCCCAGGATGACGAGATCGGCGGGTAGAGCGGTGCCGTCTTTGAGGTAAACCGTGGCTACCTTTGCGGGATCCGCGCCTGATGAGGTCGCCTTGTCCACGGAGGCGGACATGTAGAACTTCACGCCGTTTTTTTCCAGGTTAGTTTGGAAGATGCGTCCTACTTTTGCGCCCATGATGCGCTCGAGCGGTGCGGATTCCATGCCGACGATTTTCACGTTGTTCTCCTTGGAAAGTGCGTTGCCTACTTCCATGCCAATGAAGGAGCTGCCGATTATTACGATTTCTTTCTGCTTCGTGGGCCCTACGGCAGCTAGGATGGCTTGCACATCTTCCACGGTGCGGAGGACGAAGATGTTCCCCAGTTCTTTGAAGCCAGGGATTGGCAAGCGGCGCGGGGTCCCGCCTGTAGCAAGGATTAGTTTTGTATATGGAACTGATTTGCCGGATTTGGTCGCTACGATCTTGTTTGCGAAATCGACGGAGGTGACTTCGTCTGAGAGCACGGAGACGGAGACCGCGGCATACCATTCCTTCTCTCTGAGGAGGAGTTTGTCTGGGTCTGGGATTAGGGCTTTGGAGAGCTTTGTTCTATCGAGGGGGAGGTTGGGCTCCTTTGAAATTATTGTGATTTGGCCGTTGAAGCCGTGTTCGCGGAGCACTTCTACTACTCCGATTGTTCCGCTTCCGCTAGATGGGTAAAGAAATGCCATTAGCAGGAGTTCGGGGCAGAGAAGGGAAATTTCTCAAGACCTACCCCCCAATGATCACAACCTTCTGATCATGTTGAGCAACGCTGCAAGAATCAATGGGCAGCCTGCCATTTTGTTTGAAGGTTGCCTCGTCGGCCTTGACGTAGACACTGCCATCCTTCTCGAACACTTCATATTTATGCAGCGCATTTAGGGCTGGCGCATCTTCCACGTCTCCAGTTGTAATATTATAGCAAGCTAGCGCATATCAAAATATGATATCAATTAGCGACAACCAACCCTTTATCTCTCTTCAACTGCAATTAAATATAACAAACGAAAGGTGCCAAAAAAGAAATATATATACATATAGGGAAGAAAGCTGCCAAAGTATAATAAACCATAACTAAACGGATATACATACCACCATGCCACGGACAAGTCAGTCTCGCATCAGGAGTCAAGACGCCCTTTACCAGCGGTGCGCCATAATGCGTACAGTTAGCGGTAAGCGCATGGACCTGGCCGCCATGTTTTAAGAGCAAGAGTTTCCCCTTTTCGATGCCCTCGACTTCTACTTCGATCTTGTCAGAAGGAAGGTCGAGCGAAGTCAGGTCCTGGATTTTGAACGTAGATGTTGACGACATCTTTGGCGTTGGAGTGGATGACCGCCGTCGTGAGGTTGAGAAGTGGCTTATGCGCGTGTTTATTAAATGGATGTTGGTGGTGTTGTTCTGTTTGGAGTTGGCGGAGATACGAGATATATGGATGTGCTGGATGTGGGGGAGGTTGGCAGCTATTTGCGGGCGATGGGATGCAAGGATAGATGACGTGCCCAGCGTCGGCTTACATGCGCGATACCTGGTCCAGATAGCTGCGGCGATAATTGGAGTAGATTTATACAGTAGAGGGCATGTGGATTGGACTGTACTGCGACAGATGATGGAGCTACAAGAGGAGGGCGGAGAGAGTGGCATGCTATGGTATGGCACCTGCGGAGTCTGAGGGAGGCACAGTGAGGCATGGAACGACTGGTTCTCTCGAGTATACGTTTATATGATATCAATTCCAGGCTAACCGTCCCCGGGCCAAATGTTGCTTCGGGAATTTTACAGCGAGATTGGTAATGATGCGGACCCCATAGGCCAATGGGTGTGGTGTGCTGTGATGTCATGGGCGGGAATTCTAACCATGTTTCCAAGATTCCTATTGCGAAAACATCCATACTTTTATAAGCACGGAAAAAATGTACACAGAAGGAGAAAAGGAGAAGTGAAACGGTGCCATTGAGCACGTAGTAGGTCGTGCGGATTAAAATTATTAGTATGCTCACAATAGCTAATATACACATGTAATATCACTATCTCCGTCCTTCCACGCTCCCCTAAAACTCCGAATTATCACTCACTCCAGCATTGGATATGTAAACAGCTATATCACACTCCTCTTCCGCAAACCTCTCCTCTGCGTCTGAACAGAACGCGCTTCTACCCTGCGTGGCCGCCGGCCTCTAACAATCTGTTTCTTAACCCATCCAGGACCCTGCGGAAGTCCGTGGGACGCGGCAAAATCTCCGTCGGAATTCCCAGGCGACTTGGGCTCGCTAGATATTGTTAAATCCACAATAGAACTACTGCTCTTCTGTGACACATCTTGGTCGGGAACGTATTCAGAGTGCTGTGTTGAACCCTTGTCAGTCTCGGCTATGCCTGGAAGATCCAACCTGTCGTAGCGCTGGGGTTTCCGGCGGGGTGAAGATGATACCTGGCGCGGAGATGAGAGGATTCTTCGCCTGCTCCTCCTAGTTACAGACGTGGTCTGCGAATTTTCCGCAGCTGTTGTTGTGCGAGGCGGGGCTGTGGAAAAGAATCGTGCCATGTGCGGTGATGCACTAGGAAAACTCCTATCAGGTTCGTAGAAGGGATTGGGGATTACGGATCCACTTGAGCCGGGGCGCTGTTCAGCTGGCTGGCTATCTTCGACAGCCGAAGGAGTAATGAAAGTTGGGAGTCGTCTCGATCTATAGTCGTCTGATCCAGCCGAAACAATGGCGGTGAAGAGTTGTAAATGGCCTCGGAGCCAAGTGGCATCGGCTGAACATATTGCGCACAATCATCCATTGGAGCATCATCCACTGACTGTCTGCCAGCGTCCAATCCGGTGTCGATACACGTCTCTTCAATAGGCGGTTCCAGTTGTGATGTGGTTGTTAGGTCCTTGTTAGAAGCCATAGAATCCTTGGCCGCTGCATCATCGGGTTCGGGATACTGAAGCTGACAGCCAGATAAATCTGATGGTTTCTGATGATCGGAGCGAGACTTGTGGGAAGAGGGATCCGATGTAGGTTCACCAAGCAAGGGAGCAGGGCATCTCCGTGGCGATCTGCTTTTCAGGCGTATCTTGTGGAGCGGCTCCCGGCGAGCCACCTTTGCGAAGATGCGTTGAGTCAAGGGGTGGGCTCGAGACAAAACCGGCAAAGGTAGGGGATTGAACGCTCGGACTAGCATATTCCTTGGCCCCCTTGTTTTCGATGGTTGCGTCGTTGTTAGTCCTTGAGTTTTGGAAGTTGAACAATGGCTCGTCAGGAGGAAGAAAATCTGAATCGAACCCTGACCTAAAACCGGCCTCTCGTATCATTGCCGAAATTTCGTGTTGTCTCGGCGACGGAACAGTGGTGACTTCGGGAATCGGGGGCGGAAGTTCAATATCACTAGCCCAGGTATCGCGTAAGCTGACGGGCCCATCAACAGAAAGGAGGACTTATACCAACTAGCGGTGCTGTTTCTCCTCGACCACCTCTACTGAACCAATAGTAGATCCGGTGGACAACAATTTTGGTTCTATGAGCTCTCCAAATTTCATTTCCCTAAATCCGTCATCTTCTCCTTTCCATTCATCATAACCAGGCATCTCAAACATGGTGTATCGCGCCACTCCATCACCGTCATCGCCATGGTCCTCTCGGGGTTGCTCCCTATCGCGCTGCGCAAGCCGCAGTGTTAAATTCCCATCTGCAACACCTTCGATAACGGCTGTACGATATTCAGACACTAGCGGTTGCCAGTTTGTAGCTTTAGACATGTCCAGCTGCTTAAAAGCGACTATCGTTCCCGGCTTCATATCAGCGTCGCTTGCATCTCTCAGAATAGACATATCGTCCGGTAAGCCTGGAAGCTCATCTGTAGATGCACCCTGATCTGCCAAACTCGCCTCTGCACTAGTCGCACCATGGCCGGTCCCCTTAAGAGACTGAGCGGAGTTGTAATGTTCATCAGTCCCATCATTCCCATAATCTAGCTGATTTTCATTTGAAAAACTCGCATCTCCATTGCACCACTCTTGATCATAATATTCTACTTCTTGACGGTTTCGAGATTTACGTTTCCGCTTTTTGCCACTAACTTGTTGGTTTCCTTTGATTTCGCGGATTTTCGCTTGCGCATCCTTATCCCAGCGTTGCACGAAAGGGAAAGGTGGCGTGGACAACTCTACATCGTCGTAAAGACATTCCGTAGCTTGGAGGATGAGTCGATCTTCCCAGTTTTCAATCGAATCGATATTACCCTCCATAGCTTTATCAATTTCTTCAACTGAGGATAATTTTGACTGTGGTTTTGGCTGATGTACTTGATTGTCGAGCGTCTCTCGCAGTGCCTCCTCATCCTCCTTCGTTTTTGGGGTTTTCAAACCTAGAGAGCCAAATAAAAGGCGCCGCGAGCTAGGAACATCTAGTCTCGACTGTCTTTTGGATGATTCTGCAGCTGTCCCGAGAGTACCATTGGCTCCATTTATCGGGGTGGTTGACATCGATTCGGGAGGACTCAATTTATTAGCATTCTTGGTGGGATGCGGGATCACATCAACTCCCCCTTTTGCTATATCACGCAGCAGCTGCGCACGCTTCCTTTCAAACTCCGCCTGCTCATCGTTGGTTTTCGCCTGAGTCTCCGGGATCTCTTCACCCGACCCCCCCGGAAACGGGCCAGGATTAGCTTCGCACCATTTGCGTAGATCGCCGAAATTAGCATCTTTGTGAAGGATTCCGAGCTCCTTCAGCTTCTCAAGTCTTCTTCGTAACTTGTTCCTCCTGTTGGTATTTTTCGTTCGTCGAGAGCCCGTACCAGGAGGATGGACAATTGGTTGTGGGGCAGCGACGGTGATCTGCGGGACATTTTCCGTCAAGGATGTTGTCGCTTGTTGTTTGGCACTGGTAGTAGAAGTGGTACTTTTCGATTCTGAAATTGATGAACTACCACTGGAGCTTGAAGATGCTTCCAAAGATGCTTCACTCGAGCTGGAACCACTAGACGAGACGGAGCTTGTTTCATCCTCGTCGCTCGAGTCATCCGTACTTGAGCCAGAGGATCCGTCGCTTACCGGTTCCGCATCGGAGGATGTTGACCCCTCGGAATTAGAGTGCCGCTGATCCTCGAAGCTTACACTAAGGCTACGCTTTGGTGAAGACGTAGAGGATGTCTGCGCTTTCCGATGCAAGATACCGTGAATTTTGCGCTCTCCAGCGCATAGATTATCTTGTGCTTTTCGCTTCTGTTGCCTCATAGCTCGTGTTTTCGAGTCTGGCGTAGGGGCTGATGAACTGGTCCCTTTGGCCCTAGGTTGTTCTTTGGTCCATTTCTCGCGGGAAAGAATTGCTTCCTCAGACGAGGTAACAGCAGATTCATCGCTGGAGGTTTGATATTCATAATCGTCGTCTTCATCCTCAGGCCTAAGAACAAGCTCTTTCCTAGTTCCACCAGCGTCTTTTTTCCAATCCGGGTCGTTCTCTTCGTCGTCTTCGTCTTCAAGTTTAAAATCGCCTGCAAGAGCGTCATCAACCCGCCATCCGCCAAAGTTCAATCGCCTCTTCTTCCGAGGTGGAATTGTAATAGGTGGCCTTGACGACACTGCTTTTGAAATGTAAGGTTTCCCGAACGGAACGCCATCAATCAAATGCTTTCCATCAACAGTTATCTGATGGCGGCCCGTAAGTCTCCTGGTCATGAGATCGCCAAGTTGTAATGCGCGTATTCTAGAGCCCGCAGGAAGAAAAGAAGGTCGAAGTTAGCAAATTCGCAAGTCAAATAAGTCATAAGACAAAACAACGAAAACAAAATATAGAAAAGGGGCCCGAAACAGGATAAACATACACAACCTCATCCCCATCTCTCAACAACCCATCCACCTCCATAAAATGTAAACACTCAAACCCCAGAACTTCCACCGCATAATCCTCCAGTCCCCATTGCCCAGCACCACCACCACTGCCACCACCGCTCCCAATGTCTTCCTCAATCTGCGTCTCAAGTGGAATAACCTCATTCACATCTTCCAACAACTGTGCGATTGTCAAACCCCCACTCCCCGAAGCCGCTGCTGAAGCACCAGCTCCAAAACCAACATTTGGAGCCCGAGTCGACGTAATTGTACAAGATGATACAGTGGCGAAGGATGAGACAGCAGAATTGGCTCTGGTAGAAGCAGAGCTGGGCGAGGAGGTTGTCCAGAGGACACGGGTGGTAGGAAGGCCATGCCGTTGTATGACGAGGTGGAGACGCATGGCGCTTAGTGTCTGTTCGGTTTAGACGGAGGGAAGACAGGAGGGGGAGAAAAAAGATATGGACGTGATTTGAGCTCCTACTGCTCTTCTCGTCGCTAGTTTCACCGAATTCTGCAGTATCTGGTAATTTTAGGGGCCCTTATTCGTATAGATGCCGCATGTAGATGCCATTGTTAGAGCACTTAGGAGACCATAGACAGCATGGGAGTCATTACAGAGTGAGCTGGTAAATTCTAGCTCCAACCCGGAGCTTCGAAAAATAGGATAAGGAAGGATAGTGGTAATATTAAACAATATGCTGCCATTACCCGTTTCCGTTGCCTTCTAATGAGAGTAAAAGTTCAGCTGATATGCTATGTCTTTGATGTTCTACAAGGTGTTGGCGACGGACGGATTCAAATTCAATATTCCGCCCCCGGGCCCCAAAGACGTTATTTTAAACTTGGTCTAGCGCCAGAATTGGCCAGCCCTGATGTATTTTTTTTTGACTTCAATCATAAATCGCGGCTTTTTGTCTGAAAGTTCGAATCTGATTTTAATTTTTATATATTTGATCCCTATTGAAACCTATCCCGCAAAGAATTTATAATTCCCCGCATCAATGCTGGTTTTCTCTAAACAGAAATATGTCCCATGCACACTCATTGATGCACACTATCGACGAAAAAATATGAGAGCGAGATACAAAGGGAAAAAAAAAAAGGAGAGAAAACTCCTACCAAGACCAAGAAATGGTACGCTTTCGTTATCCGAGTGAGCCCTGGCTTTCGTGATACATCGTTATCCAAAACGTTTATATGCAAAAAAGAAAAAATGAAAGAAAAAGCAGTTGGAATGAATGGGAATACGCTATTTGAGGGAAATAACAGCCGACTGCATACTAATAATACGATCTTATCCATCTCTCGCATACACAGTTAACACGATGAGCTTTATTAATTAGATACCGCCGGAGAAGGACCCATGCATTTCCCAATGGAGCTTCAGCCTTCAAGGATCAGGCTTGTTTGCCGGTCCCCGGAACGGGTTTCCTGGGGGGAACTCCCATGAAAGGCAATGGTCTTCGTTGCGGTGGGTCCTGTGGCGTTTGTTGTGCCTGCGGTACCTGCAGTGGTGGGTATGGAGTCTCCTCGATAAGTTGAGTTTGTTGAACCTGTCCAGTCGATGTCGCTTGCAGCGGCTGGGCGGCGAAATGCTGGCTGGAAGTTTGTCCATCCAGAGGCGTTACATTTGCATAATGGTTATCAAAGAAAGACTCCGTTGATGCATTGTGCGGGCCGCAACTAGGGAAAAGCCGCTCGTTGTTTTTATTATGACTTGCTGAACCTTTATTATCAGCCCCTGACCATGATCCTGGGTCTGGAGGGTTATACTCGCGCCGCGGGCCATCCACTGGCCCAAGAGCATCTGCCATGGCGTCCTCATAGCTTGGAGGAGCATCATCGTACTCGGTCTGCACGGGAGGGATGGTCGGGGCAACCTCAGGCCGAGGAGGTTGCGGAGGCGGAACCTCGGATACCTTGCTGACCTTACTAGGAGACCGCCGGACGGCGTCTAAGAGGGCCTGGGGAGGGGCGATTCCAGAATATACTTGAACGGGTATCCGGAGGGGGACAACGATAATCTCGGGCTAGAACGCGAAATATTTATCTGTTATTTAGGTGCTCCATTATGAAATTTCAGACAGCTCAAAGGTCTAGCCATGGATATGAAATGCATCGAGGAACATTGGCGTGGATATCTGGAAGCCGTGAGTAACGCACCTTCCTCATAGCAGAAGAACCATGTCTTAATCCAACTTGTATATCCAAGGTGTACGTCCGCGATATATTGCAGGTATCGAATGATGGCGCCACGGAACTAGGCAATGGAGTACGATCCCACGTGCTGGAATCTATCTTCCACTCCTTCCCAGCGAGCGCAGTTCCGTCCCCAAGCGGGATGTTCATATTGCTTTGACTTACAATGACCCAGCTCCCACTCTCAGTTCTGGCAAGATCGTGCGCCCGGATGTGCGTATATGCGATTAATTCGACTTGTATCATCTGCAAGAAAATCGTGTCGGAGCTGTCGTTAAGCTTCTTTACTAGAATTCGTAATGGAAGGGGCTCGTTGCAAGTGACGATTGCGGGACTAGGTAACCTAGCATCTACGGAAAATTTGGGAGGTTCTTCATCGATATCGATCAAAGGTGGAGGGCTAGTTTTTTGGAAAAGACTCTTCTTTCCAGGTATACTGCTGATTTTTGAAAATTGTTGCTGGCGTCTGGCATATGATTCCGCGCCGGGTACTATTCTCTCTGGAGGCTCGATGGGCAGGAATTTGAAATCCGCAAACTACATCGAGTCTCTATCAGCATTCAACTTCGAGGAAGCGAAGGGTATATCGCGGATCATACATACCCCTCTATAATTCTCCTTGTAAAACTGTGGCCGCGCAACTGTCGCCTTCACGTAATATCTAATCTCGGCCTCGCCTGGAAATCCCGTAAGAGATGGTGGAAGTGCCTTACGGACGTGCATATTCGTATCGCGGGCAACCTCTAGCCTTATCGCGCCCACGTTGAGATTTGTCCTCGCGTGCTCACTGCAGTCATTATTAAAGGGAAACTATAGAGCAAGAGCAATTAGTTAGTCACGGTTCTTTCTAAACCCGTATCCGTCCGCTACAATATCGCCTGGAATCTTCTCATTCAACTCACTTTGAAACTAAAGGGATATTCATGATGGCCGGGAGGAAGGGTATAGTATGCGTTACTTCCGACGAGTTCAGAAGCATCCTCAGCCGGAAATAAAGTACGGGTTTTGTATAGGAGCTGCAGGTTTCAAACCGCGTGTAAATCAGTGCGAACGCCCCAACCCCAATAGACTCGATTCGCTATTATGGATAGGCGGATACCTTGTGAGATTCCACCTCCGTCCTCTTCTTCTCACTGCGGTCACTATTGGGGTATTTTGGAGCGGCAAGCCGGGTGGTGCTCTCGCCCTCGAGCTTCACGACGACGCTTGATACGGGAGTATCGGCGGATAGCGCAAGGATGACTTTCCCTGTGATGAAATCGAGGTTCGTAAAATACGCATGCGGCCTATCCAGATGGATTCGAACAGACATGGCGAAGAATTGGCTTATTTCGAGTGGGATTCATGCAAACAATTAGAAGGGAGGTGAAAGCGAAACAGCGAGCGGATCAAGAAGCGAACGTTGCGTCCTCCAGAAAACAAAATATGTGTTATATCTTTGTTTCTCAAAGCACAATTTAGTGAATGAAGAAACTAACCAGCCAGCGATATATTTTATCACGAGCGGATGACGTTTGTGCCAAGCCCCACTTTGTAATGGATGTGGCTCGGCTTTGGTTTGTGGCTTGTTCGGTTCATGCCACCGGATATTATTATGTTACTTTCATTGAATCATGAGATAGAATAAATAGGTACCTCTCGAAACATATAACTATGGCTAACTGACGCCGGGGGCCAGGCCAAACTACTTTCAGCCTTGTCCAGCAGTGCCATTAATTATGACGAGTAACTATGCTTATCGGCATGAGGGTGTTCCGAAACAAGCTAAAACCATACCGGTCATTCACCTTTCTTTCCACAGCTTCAAGTGATGTGCTTTTTGTGAGCGAAAAGAAGCTTGATTGATTAGAGAGAGCGATCGCTCGCTGGGCGGAAGTTATCTACGCTGCGTAACTAGTTAACTAACGTAATCCACAAGCGAGCGAAACACTTTCCACCTTCGTTCAGAGAAACAACTTGTTTCTCCATCATGCCAACCCTACAGGATAGTCAGACATCTAACGAAGAAGGTCAAATTTCAAGCATACGAGCTGCAGCAAAACTGTTCAATGTTCCTCACATAAGCCTATTCCATCGAATGAAAGGTCGTACGACAAGAGTCAATACTTCCCCAAAAAACCGAAAACTTAGTCTAA
>JAFEJD010000275.1:0-12545 GCA_018296065.1 Blastomyces percursus | reverse complement strand
TTTTTTTTTTTAATGTGCCGGGAACCCCCAAGACCTACACCGTCTAATTCGTCGGCGGCGTCAGAGGGGTATAAGAGACAGGGGTTGGGGGGATTGGGGGTGTTGGTGGGGAAAGTGCTGTGAAGAAAAGGACGGAGAGTAGTGTTGGTGCTAAAGTACCCTTTTCTTTGTCTCCGGAAGACACGAGTGGAGTTGTCAGGGAAGCTCATCAGGGGAAGGATGGTGCAGCTACCATTGGCGGCAGTGGTGGTATTAGGGAGATGAGGAAGTGGGATGAAGGGCGGCCTGTCTATTGATTCTACGGATTTTTTTAATATTTTCTTGTATAATTCCTTGTAGTTTTTACTTTTACTTTTATTTCTTTATTTTGAGCTTCACTTTGGGCAATCTCTGGTTTGTGGATGGTGGTGTAGATTTTGTTTGTACATATTTGGAACGTAACACATTCTTTTGTTGTCTTATTTTCTCATGTAACATTCTTGTCTCTTTGGCTCTTTGATTAAATCGTGGTTCAGTCAGGCTCTTTCGCCCCCTGGCTGCGGTGATGCTATCGTTTCATATTGTGCTTTTGTCTAAAGGAAAGAATTTGATATAATTGCATACATCTTCTTCCGAGGGACTTCTTATTTTCTACTTGTTCTATTCTCGAATTCCGTTCCTTCTCATCCTTTTGAATATTGCGTTTCGGTCTCTTAAATTTTTACAGCTGGCAGCCAGCCATCTCATTTCATTGATGTAACTTATAAATGTAAAATAAGCAATTTTAAGTCGTATCGCCAAATTGAAGCCAGTTCATGCTGATTTGTTGTTGCCAAATTTAAATGCATACATACCTCTATAGTCTGTAAGATGGGGGTGCAGCCACTCAGAGCATCCCATTCTCGACGCTGTTTTAAGCCCATTCAAGGCCACGTGACGCGAAACCTACGCCGCTTTTATTTCAATAACACCTCACTTCTCCTGTCAACAACCACTTTTCCACATGCATTACCTCAGACACAGCGATAGTCGCCATGTCGTATCCACAAGCTATCGATGCTCGGCCTCGTTGTAGGACGGTGATGCTCTACTCCTCACAATGAATAAATTCAATGTCTTCCGCTCCTTTGAAGCATTCCCTTCGTTCACTCTCAGTGATACTGTCTCTACTGCCTTCGCATACAGTTATTTACGCTGCTCCTTTCCAGTCTCCTTGTTACTTTCTCCGCTTCCTCCTATTATACGAATGACATGTTTTCCCGATGGACTTGCTTATGGAAGCCCTCCAAACCCACCAAGGAGAGCCGACGTGCCCGGAAGAAGAAAGTCGAGGAGCTCACCCCAGATGAATACCGCGCGAGAGATACCGTCAGATTGGCTCGATTCCAGGTCACAGGCAAGAAATATGCCGATGCCACAATTATTGCCATCAATCGTGTCCAGCGCTTCTGGGATCGGTGAGCCTCATGCATATCGGATCCATGGTGGAATCTGCTGACATCTCTTGTGAAGACACTGTTCATTTATGGGGGTCGACGCCCACTCTCACCTTTCCGCATGTGTGGACGAGAACTTCCGAGTCTATGCCGATTGGTGATTGAAAAATTTCAACATCACCAAACAGAGTACGATTTGGGTTGAATGGAAATTCCTTCGACTGCTCTTTAAGAGGGAGACAGGTCGAAAGGTGGATGAATTGGTGGGCGAATTAATCAGCGAGGTAGAGCCCTAGCCCAAAACATCAGTCTCCCTTTTTCTAACTCGCAGTATTAGTTCATCCTGGGTCCTCTGACCGATGGGTACGATTTGGACCTGTCGATTGATTACAAACCTGTAGTGAGTGTGGAAGACCTTGTGGCCATTCTCCACTACCACTGGTGTCTGGATACAGCATCCGTTACCCATGAATGATATACCGTGCAGAATCCACTGCTCATGTTGTTTATCGCCTACACCTCAACGCGGCCCGGAGCACTCATCGAGAGTGGTTGTCTCCGCGGTTCCAATGATGCCCTCTGCTATAAGGATATTGTGCTGCGTGTGATTCCCAATCCAGATCAGCCGGACCGGCATGTACTTGTGATGGAAGTATCTCTTATGTTCATGAAGGGGAAGCGGAACAAGTCACAACCGTGAGCTCTACCTCTCTGGTTTTTTATCTTCAAAAAACTCACTTGGGACAGGACAACCTACATTTTCCACGAACGTGACGACAACCTCGCGCTTTGTCCTGTCTCCCACTTCCTTGCCCTGGCGCTGGCTGATGATGCATTCGACGCAAGAGGCATCAACTCGGTTGAAGATGTGCTCCGCATTCGGGTTATGGCGCCCCGTAACAGCCTACATCTAAAATGGAAACCCCACATGCTCAATATCCCCGTGTTCCGTCGAGCCGTACACACCGCAGAGGGGATTCGGATCTCTCCAGATAAAGCTCTGCCCTATGACACATTCAACCAGTATCTCCAACGCCTGGGACGCAATACAGGATTCGAGCACAAGTTGACACCGTATTGTATCAGGCGAGGAACCGCCAACGCGGTTGACAGTGAGTATTATTATCGGCATCTCCACACTTTCATCCAACGGCGTTCTGATGTTTCCATGCCCAGCTGTTGCAACTACCAGTGAGCGTAACCAAGTTATGGGCCATTCCCGAGCGGATATCTTCGAACGCTACTATATATCAGTAAAAGTCAAGCGGGATGTGCAGTCCGCCTACCTTGGCTGCCCTGCCCGAGAGTCCATCATCCAGGCTGTTGGAAGGTTCAGCCTCACACGCGATCCTCGTGCTCCGAAAGAACTTAGCAGCAATGAGCACAAGGAGGCAATCGAGCGGGATCCCCAGCTCGTCAAGCTGTGTGACAGGCAGCGTTCTTTGCGCAAACTTATCGAGAGGAAGCACGGTTCGGTTCCAAAATCCAGAGGTACAGCGCTGCATCGCGAATACACAGAGCTTGGGGATAACATCAGGGCCGAGAAACAGACCCTCCACCGCGAGGCGTTTGAGGATATGAGGCAGGAGTTCTTCGCAACGATCGACACGGTCGAGATCGAGAAGCAACTTCTAGGATTGTCTATTAGCGAGGAGCTCAAGATGAACGATGATGACAAGGTCCAATTTGTATTCGAGGAGCGAGCGCGGCTCGCTCGGAATCTCTTCCGCTCGTCAGACTGTCGAACCGAAGACCAGCACGAGCTTTACGTCCGCCGAGTGCAAACAAGTCAGGATTGGGTTTCACTCTGCAGCCTACGCGAGGGGCCGTGCAAGCGGAGAGTCTCATCCGCCGACTCTGGAGTCGATAATACGTTCGACGGAATCATTGACGCGGACACCTTTCCCATCTCATGTCCGGGTACCCAGTGTCTTTTCTGTCTCGGAGATAGCCAGCTGCCACACTCCGCGCGGATTTACTCCTTTTCACGACCCGACCACCTTCGAAGACATGTCCAAAATTGCCACCTCCGCTACCTTGACCCCGACGCCCTGCTCTGGTGCCCTCACCCGTCGTGCCCGGATGCGCTGGATGGCGTTGAAGATTTTCAGGGGCACGCGCTCATAGTCCACAACGTGTACGCGTGATTGCTTCTGTATATCCTCTGCTTGAGTGGAGTTCTTGTAGCGAAAAGCCGTCATTAAAGAAATTAACATCTATAGATATATAGTTGAGATGAGTCGCTAGACATTCTTCGACCCCGAACGGTTAGGCCATAACGGCATGCACAGTACAGGATCTAGGGGGTTAGTGGAGCTTTGAATAATGTAGGAGCTGGACATGTCTTGGTCAACGCAAGCATGATGTCCTTCTTGTACTGTACAGCAGGAAATATTACCGTAATTGCTTTTAACAGACGGACCGCAGGCTTCCGCCAATCCTCGTTAGTCTTCCCCAATCCAAACCTTAGCTTCTGCCACCTTCCACCCACGTTTATGTACATCGGAACCTCCCGTTCAATGGCAAGCGATGGCCGGTGTACTCAGCCTCCCGCAGGTATATATATTGTCTGCTGCGCACGCACTTCCACACAACCTTTCCCTTCTATTCTTTTTCATTTTCACCACACATCCTTATCCGCCTTTGAGGGCCTCCTTCCCCATGCGGAAACCGGCCGTCAACTTTTGCGCTTGTGGTCCGCCGCGCCGACCGCAGCTAAACCGCACCCGTCTATATAAACCCGCACTGCCGTTCTGACGACCTCGCTCCGCTGCCCTTTTACCCTCACCCTCACCCTCACCCTCCCTCGCCCTCACTCAACCACACTCATCCGCGCTCGCTCACACTCGAGCCCACCTAGGCCTTCGCCCAGTGCTCTCTACACTCATCTTTTGTAGAATTTCCCACCCTTCTTCTCCAGGTCCCATGCTACGCTCTTTACCTTCCTCTGTCTTACTCTCTCTACGGTCCCTTTGTCATCAGGCCATTCAATCTCAATATCTGACCGTGTACTTTTTGTAGTGCAGGGCGCTTTTGTCACTTCCCCCGTTGAGGTCCTGTCGGGCTCTCTCTCTGTTGCCTTGACATGCATTCCCCGGTGGCCAGGCCCGGCCTTGCGCCCCTGCCCAGCAGGTTTCTCCCTCCCTTCTCCAGTGGCAGGGGCTTGATGGCGTGTCACGGTGAAGGAAAGAAATTTCTCTGCATATCCTACCCTCGCGGCGTGGCCGATGGGTGACGTGGACATCAATCCAGCGCGGGTGGATTTTTGGTCAGTTGGAGCGCCGGGGTCCCCATGCTACCCACGACAAGCAGGTCGAGAACGGCGTCGGCTGATGCCACTGTCTAGGAAATAAGAAGCGAGAGTGGCTGCTCGTTCAAGGTGGTGGGGGAGAAAGGCTGCGAGCGATAGCCGGATTTGGCCTGAATTTTCGGCCACTCCATGATGATATCTACACTGTTGCGTAGCTCTGCCCTCTGGGTCAAAATCCTGTCCTTGGTCCAACTTCCATCCCCTGCAGGTGCTCATACTGCGCCCGTATTTCAGCTCGCCACCAACTCAACCACTGATGTTGTGGGTGGGATATTTGTATTTTGCCAACCGACGATTTCAGCTGGCCGTGTTGCCTGGGGTGGGAGAGGGGGTTAAGAAGGGCTATCGATCTCGCTTCGCTGGCAATGCACCAGCGCCCATTCGAATACGAAGTCCAACGAACGAATAGTCCTTGATTTAACCATCCATGCCGACATTCCTGCGCCGCTGGCATTTTCTATTTAGGATAAGTCAGCTGCGAGGCCTCGGTGAGACTTCGGTTCCAAAGGCTGGAAAGGTATTTCAGCGCGTTTTCCCCCCACCCGGAAGGTCCGGAAAGTTGGATTTCTCTTCCCTCCCAAAACGACTCGAGCCTCCTACAACCCTTCCAAAACCACTGCTCAGTTACACGATTTCACTATTCCATTCAACCGACTAAACCGCCGCCCTCATGACATTCCTTCATTTCAATCCAAATGCCACCGCACCAGGCACAAAATTTCAGCGGACGCCGGTTTCCTGTGCCCAGCAACCTGCGATCGGAATGCGAACCGATAGGAATGAGAAGCCGGCCAACAAGGAGCCACCTAAAATACTTCAGAGTCAAGTAACCAGAAGTTGATGAGGAGAGCAACACCAGTTTTACCCCACAGGTTAGCTCCTCCAGTGACAGCGACAGCGACTCGAGCAAAGATATGCGGGGGCTGGTTTACAACCGAGGTGATGTGGTCTAAGCCCCGAGTCCAGAGTGCTGGAGGCAGCAAAGGTATGTCCATTTCTCGGAAGTAGGGGTCCGTCTCTTGACTCGTTCACGGTCTTTTCGATCCGCTAACCTCGACCCTATTTCTGATGGCCCCATTGTGGTAGGCAGTTCGACGGAGAAAGGCCACGGTGGTGAACCCACAAGCAAGCCTGCAGGTGGACAGACTTCCCCGCCACTGCTGCCTGCCTGCCAGGCGCCCACCGATCAAGGTGACGAGCTAACGGGATGGTGGATGGTGGTGGTGCCTCATTGACTCCTCGAGAAGTTCCAGGTCAGCTTCCCACCAGCTTCAATTACCGTTCCGTGTTCTCCCGCTGATCGTCTACATGCAGAAACCCCTCCTCCACTTACCATGGACGAAGTGGGCGCTTCCACCCGCGCACCCCACGACACCGTCTCTCCACATCCAGGGAGTCGGCCTCAAATCTCGGCTGGCCACGCCCGTGCGACACAGGAGTGGCTGGTCAAAAAGATACTGGATTCCCGCATCCGCGTGCGGAAGGGCAGGCCAATCTTGGAGTACCGTGTCGCATCGCGGCCTACGTGGCAACCGCGGGCGATCTGATCCCGGGCTGCGAGGAGCTGGTCCAAAAATTCCATGCAGAGTGGAAGGACGAGCGGCCTTCACTGACTACTCTGGCGCAGAAAAGGAGATCGCGCAGGGATGGTGGAAGCAAGATATTAAAATCAAAACCGATTGATTAGAATCTTTGTCTGTGTAACATGCCAATATCAATTTCGGTTCTAGCTTTGCCTATCTTGACTATCTGCTTGTTTGCTTTGGATTTCTTTGGATTGATCTTTGCTTGCTTGGCATATTTGATTCTGGCCCAAAGGTCTATCATACCTACGCCCATGGATCCATGGTATGGTACTTTCTTTGTGTGTTTTTTTGTTTGTGTCTTTGTTTGCTTGCTCTTCCCTCCTTTCTTTGCCTCTCACTTTGGGTTTTTCTTCAAACCATTTCTGTTCGTCTATTCCGTCTAGCTCCGGAGAGAAGTATAAAAATCTCCTCAGTTTTGGGTATCTATTATGTATACACTTAAACCGTAATAAATCATACTCCACAAATCGACTAGAAATTCGCATCTCAGCAGAAACCCCGTCGCTCTTCTCACCCGCAATAGGAAGTTTTAAAGCATTCACCGCAATGCCGAATGCGAACCATGGCACGCGAAGATCTTCATCAACCTCCTCGGACATTAAGGGCAGCGATAATACGTCGCAGCGAGACGAAATCATGACGATCCATAGCCATGTGCTCGAAATGATTGAAATACTTGAGCGAAGGTCCGCGATACTCGAGTTAATAGAATCACAGAGTACAGAACGAATGATGCCAATCTACGGGACTCGGAGAGAGATCAGGATGCAGCGCGGAACATTTGAGTGCCGGTAAGCATTATTTCCATATCCAGTGGGCTTTATTGCTGACTGTTCAGCAAGGTACGTCGAGAATGAGTACAATGAATGGAAGGAAGGGGAATCCGATAATTAGACAGCCCCTATTTGTTCATATCTTACTATCGTTATTACCCGACCATGTACATCTGCGAATCGAAACGAACTACTTGGCAAGCTTCAGCAATCAAGCGAGAACCCAGCGTGTTTTAGGCTCTGCAGGGGTGGGAAGAAGTTGTACTGATCTGAAAATAGCCAATAACAATTCCTTGCCTTAGGATATATATTCATTTACATAATTTAAGCAATATCCATATCAAACACCTAGTTCAGTGGGTAAGTTAGTAGGTAGACATCTCATCTAGACAGTCACCACTTTCCCCACATCGAAACCCCCAGCCTGCTTGAAGTAATATCCACGCTGATTGCTCACAATTCTCTTTCCATGTCCACTCCCTTGCTGCATCATGAAATCGAAATTGAAGTGCGTGTGCCCGAATGCCCACATGCACACCTTTTCATTTTTGAAACACTCCTCCCTGCTCAAGTCGCTGGCAAATCCAGAGCCAATAGCGCTCCCAGAATGTGCTGGGTCAAGCGCTCTCGGATCTTGCGTGATTGGGCTATGGTGGGTGAAAATCACGATATATCTTCCTGGCTCAGAAGTAGAGATGGTAGCGACTTGGTTGTTCAGCCACGCCAGATCCGCGGCATGAGCATTGTTATGGTCCCCAATGGTCCAGCCATCAATATAATAAAAGTCATTGAGGGCAAAACTGACTCTCTCCTCCTGCTCTGTGGAAACGTGCGAGTAAAGCGTGCATCCAAGCACGGTCACTCTGTCAGAAACATCGAAGCGCGTCTGGTCTAAAAAGATGAATTTCCCAAGGCCCAAAGTCGGATCGTGTTCCGCCCGTTGACACACCTCACGTGAAAACTCAATAATTTGGCGTCTCGCTTCGGCCCAACTGGAATGATATGGCTCATGATTTCCAAGAAGAAAGAAGATGATTCGGAAGTTGTGCAGCTGTGCTTCGATGAACGAGAAGAAACCTGGGTCACGAACGTTGCCGATGTCTCCTAGGAGCGCGAGATGAGTCGCTTTGCTGGGGATTTCGAAGATGTCGTAGGCAGTAGGAGACTCGAGATGGAGGTCTGAGAGAATTTGAAAGGACACCATGCTGATACGTCAGGAAGTAGTAAATAGATGTTTTGTAGCAGCATAAGTGGACTGGTTTGTTGAAAAGAATTATTTGAAAGATTTGACGACAGAAAAGGAATCTTGGGAAAAATGAAAATTGGCGAGTTGGAAAAGCGAGGCGGCGAGGCGACACGCGTCGGCTAAATTAAAGTTGTGACTATGTTTACTACCAGGACACAAGCAACACTTCTGTTGTTTTCAGTCCCCCCAGATACATATTTCGCATAAATCGTAAGACTCAGGGATGAAGATTACCGAAGGCTCAACTATGTCTTTGGCGAATGCGTATATTGCTTCTCATAATTGTTACAAAACAGATATGCTATCTCCCAACTGCATTCGGAATATCTACGCAAGTTACGCTACCACATCGCAGGCCACCTTCCCTCGCGT
Organism: Blastomyces percursus; assembly: GCA_018296065.1. Classification (NCBI taxonomy): domain Eukaryota; kingdom Fungi; phylum Ascomycota; class Eurotiomycetes; order Onygenales; family Ajellomycetaceae; genus Blastomyces; species Blastomyces percursus. Next base: position 3,843 of record JAFEJD010000275.1, on the reverse strand, counting down.
TTCGCGAATCGGCAGGCATCCCTTGTCAGAGCTGCAGGGCGCTAGTCCACCAGCTTGAATGTCGACCACTCAAAGCACCAACATCTTCGATGCCGACACGCACTGCCTCTTTCTGATCATGGGTAAGTACAATCGGACCGTGCTTCAACAGCATCTCTGCCACTGTCAGGGCATCTTGGGCATCGCGAGACTTCTTTGCAGCAGTCAGACGCATACCACAGGTGTTTATCTTTAGGGCGAGCAGGTCTAAGGGGGTAATGTAGGGAAGGTTTGTCGAGTTGATCGAGCCGATCATTGTAGCAGCTGCAGGCACATATGCAGACTGGATTGTTCATCGGGCAGGTGGTTAGACGTGGAGAAACCAGATGGGCAGCAGGAAAATACCCACCTGCCACTCTGGGGTAAAATCAATCTGGATGTTCTTGCCACTCGGGTGTTTGTAGACGAAGAACTGAGAAAACTCCGCGAAAGAGGAATTGGGCATCTGGAGAAGCTTGGTTTTGACAACCTGAGGAGCTCCAGCGAGGGTGATAATGAAATCAACGTCCTGAAAGTATGGTCAATATGAGGAACTCAGAGAAAATAGCGCTAACATCGGATTTTACCATGGTAGTTCGGCCATCAGGAATGTGCTTCCAAAGAGCCGTTCCTCCAATGATGGCGATTCTAGCGCTACCGAACTCGGGAAATAGTTGGAGGCAGTTGATCGCCGCTTGAGCGGACTCTTCCAACTCTCTGAACGTCGGTCGATTGGCAGCCATTGAGATACAGCAAACCTTGGAATGATGGTCGATTTAGACTTGAGTTTTAGGTATCAACACAGGTGATATGTCTCAATTTTGGGGGTAATGGATATGAGGAACAACATAAAATTCCGGGAGCGCAATGGAAGGACTGTCCTATTCATATATACCTGGCTCCCTGAGAGGCCAGGTCCTTTGCATACTAACTAAGGAAGCATCAGGAGAGCCGGATCAAAACCCCGTACGCGCTGAAATGAATGTCAAAATGTAATTGGGAGTATGGTTGCCTTCGGCGGCAACAGCTTCGTTGGTCCTTGGAGCTTCTGATGCAACTGCATCCTAGGCCAAATCCAAGCCAGGGCTTAAGAAACCTGTAACATCCACTCAGGCGTGTAACTTCTAGTTGGCTCTCATGCTCTCCTTACAGTCACCGGAAACGGATGTAGCTATTGCTCATTCGAAATGTCCTGGTGGTAGTTAGCCTCCATGCCTTTGTTAAAACTGTTTCCAGTGTTGTTACGCCTTAGTGACGGGCGGCAAGAAAGCTTGATGGCCAATCATATTAAGAGATTAAATCTCTGAGACGCTGAGATCCATCCAGACATGCACACACACTAATTTGTGGGCGGGAACAAAGCCAAAGTGCTGGAAAGCTATTTTTAGATACTTGCTCTGAATAGACTGGCGCTTAGTTTCAAGCCCTCACGTGCCTGGGGGGACGTTAATAACGCGTCCCCTCTATCCATTGGGTCTTTTGTGCGTATGTAGGAAACGATACCAGTCAATCTTTCCTCACTTCACCAAACCCCAAACTTGCTTCCCCTTGACTGTTATTTGCAACCACTTTTGTAACGCTTCCTTGCCTCCCAAACCTCAGAACACTCGATGGGTGAGCAGAATCTTTGCCATCTACCTCTGGACGAGCATCTGGTTGCCGCCGTCTCTCAACTCCTCGACTCAGCTGGCGTGGCCAATGTTCTCTGGGGGAACTACCTGCTTACAGTCTACGGGATCCCCTCCTTGACCAATGTATGTCCAAAAATGCTAGCACTCCCAGCTGTTGATGAACAAAAGCCAACATGCTTTCAAGGACGCTTCGTTCGCAGTGCCTGATGATATGCTTCTGCGGGCCCAGAAGATCCTTCAGAACGCAGGTCTACATCTTTGCACAGATCTAGAGTGTACCGTTGTGAAACTTCGATCTCGACCTCCTCCTACCAACCACTTTCATCTTGAAACCGAGGCTGTCCATGTATACCTATACCCGCAGTCCCAGGTTTTGCCAAATATATCTGATCTACAGAATGCCGAAGAGCAAGGCCAGATCATCTCAGCGTCGGATGCCAGTCTCCCCAGATGGCAAATGGGACACGGAAAGGGTGCATTTGCCGCGGAATATAGCTGCGTTCGCGTCCCCTCCGCCACTTGCTTTGTTGAGGCCTCTCTTCTTAATTTCGTGAGACAAGCTCGTAAGAAGGATTATGGGTCCGCCCTAGACATGCATTACCTAGGCTGCGCAACGTATATGATAGAGTATGCCTATCCCGGCGGTTATCTTGATCTGGATAGCCTCCAGCCAGTTTTCCGAGCGTTCCTGGTGGATGGGTTTCTTAATCATAATAGTAGTGCTTTGTTTGCCGCTGCCAGAGGGCGGTTAATGGCGTCTGAAATCAAATAGATCGGGGATATTTTTACTCTCGTGTTGATATATCTCACATTCATTACCCCTCCTATATTACTGCTACAGTCCCTCGTTCTGTTAAGGTATTCGTGTACTTAAACACGCTCTATTGGCTATCAATACCACCAAATTTAGTGTGTTTACTTCCTGGTCCTCTAGTCGTGGTGTACCGAGATAGTCCTGTAGCACGAAGCGGAGCTGTACATCGTTACTCACTATCGGTATGTTTATGGCGATGTAACAGGAGAATAGCGTGGGAATGATATTTGAGAAAGTTTCCTTTAATTGCTTCTGTATTTAACATAGCATTATGTCAATAGCACATCACCAGAAGATAGTGCAACTAGTAGTTATTTGAGTGCCGGTAAGCATTATTTCCATATCCGGTGGGCTTTATTTCAGCAAATGTATAAGCCTCTTAGTCAGGAAGAGGTGGGTTACATCCGGGAGAGGCTGGAAGAATATACAAATGAAGTGAGACGGTGTATCCATAAATTAAATGGCTTTGACTGTGCAGTAATCCTCGCGGACACCAGGACCCTATTTTTGTACATTGCGCTCTTCGACAATCAAAACCCATCAGGTACAGTTGCAATCCAAAATTAATTTAAAGTGCGTTAACTGATAGTTATATTAGACCGAGCTACAATCCAAGGACTTGACAGTTATGCCGCATCACTACAAAGAAGAACTCTCAATTTATTACTACGGGTGAGGGTCTGGGGAAAGATGGCTTTGATTGGGCCAGAGACAGAAGCCATACATTGTCAAGGTCATCGGGAAGGTCCTTGGAGGTTATGTTCCATGAGATTAGGTTTGAAGGTCGAATGATATTAAAATCTTTAAACATGCATTAGTTACCAAAAGATCAAACAGCTTTTCAAACAGGATAATCTTGTGGGCCAGCTCCTCCACGCTCTGGAATGGATTGAGTCGAGGTTTTTGCTGCGGTGCTGCTAAGTCAAGAGGCTTATCTTCTTGATCACGAGGCTTATATTCATCTACAGTGCCACGGCATATTTATTGGCACCCCCCGCCAAAAAATACACCCATCCAAGTAGTTAGCAGATATTAATTATTAAATAACTCAACAACCACTTGTCTATATACATTAAAATTAATAGAGATTATATAGAATATGAAGTACTAGTACATATTAAAAAAGAAAGTAAAAAAATCAACTATCTAGTACTTTGTCTGCCATCCTCTTGCTGCAATCACTGCTTCCACCCTCCTTGGCATACTGTCCACCAAGGATTGAAAGAATTCATCAGATATCGACTCCCATGCCTCCTTTGTGGCCTCAAATAACGCGTCTTTGGTTGCTTCTGAAAGACGAGGTAGTTGTAGGAGCTCTGGGTGCCTTAAATATACCTGTTCTTTCATCTTTTTCCAGGCGTGTTCAATGGGGTTGAGATC